>JAJKFI010010405.1:2100-28137 GCA_029204185.1 Lerista edwardsae
AGAATTTGCTATTCTAAGAATGTAAGAAGAGCCCCACTGGATCAGGCCAAAGGTCCATCTAGTCCAGCTTCCTGTATCTCACAGTGGACCACCAGATGCCTCAAAGAACACTGGACAAGATGCTTGAATCCTGTGGCCCCTCTCTTGCATGTGACTTTTAGAGGTAGTCTTAAAATGAGGAGGTTGAACCACCCATCATGGCCTGTAGCCCACAATGGACTTTTCCTCCAGAAATCTGTCCAATCCCCTTTTAAAGGCACCTAGGCCAGATGCCATCACCACTTCCTGTGGCAAGGAGTTCCACAGATTAATTTCTTGCTGGGTAAAAAGGTATTTCCTTGTATCTGTTCTCATTCTCCCAACCCTCAATTTTTGTGGTGTGGATATCCCCTGGTTTTCTTATTGTGAGAGAGAGAAAAGAACATCCCTCTAGCCATCCCATGCATAATTTTTCTTCTGTCTCTGTGCCGCAAATGTTGGAAGGGGTGTTCATGGACTGGTTCCTACCACGCATTCAGCGCCACCAGGAGTTCAACACTCAAGTGGCTGCTGAGAAGGAGGAATTGGCTACCAGGCTCACAACAGGCCAAACACAGGGAACGTGAAGTTACATGAAATTGTTCTAAGTTACTTGGCAGCCCTGACATTTCTTTGAGAAGACGATATGCAGAGAAAAAAACCCACACAGGTTTATTAGTAAGCAAAGACATTCCACTATTAAGATGAACAATTACCAAATAAAATGTGCATCTCAAAATCGGTGACTCCCAATTATTTCTAAGGTAAAAACTTTTATGTCCCAGTCGCAGATTTTAAAAAATGTCAAACAGCTTGAAACCTAAAAAAAACAAGAAACCTCTCAAACACAGTTCACACTTCCACTGATTAGAAAAGCTTTTGCTTCTCTGCCATCAAACAGGGGAATTCAAGTTTCAACCACTGTCAGATTTCCCTACAATCAAATTCTGCCTCTTTCTCACAAAAGCCTGCACTGCAATCTTCGTACAGGAACTCTGCTATGAGGATGCCTCAAATGGCTTTTGTTGCAGTGGAAAAGGCAAAAATTAATCTGGTTTGTGGTATTCTTAGAAAGAATAAAAGTATAATTAAGACAGACACGCCAATGAAATCAGATATATTCACTTAAAAACTACCCATGATGCACCTTTCAAATGCACACCAGGTGAAATTCTCATCCCAGTCCCTGATGGTTTTCTTAAAGGGACCTCAACAACACTATGGAGGCATGGCTGAAATTCTGAACATTATAGGGCAAACTCCACACGACATGAAATTGTTCTAAGTCACTTAGCAGTCCTGAGATTTCTTTGAGAAAATAATGAAGATAAGCAGAGAAAAATACACAGGCTTATTAGTAAGCAAAAACACTCCACTATTAAGACGAGCAATTACCAAATAAAATGTGCATCTCAAAATTTATTTCTAAGGCAAAATATTTATGTGTTGCAGATTCTAAAAAAAAATCCATCACAGCTTGTAACCTAGTTTAAAAACACACACAAGAAATCTATAAAACACAGCTTATATTTCCTATATTTCCACTGATTGGAAAAGCTGTTGCTTCTCTGTTCTCAAACAGGTGAATTTCAACAAATCCTCTGTCAGATTTCCTTAATGTCTAATTCTGCCTTGTTATCATCAGAAAAGCCAGCACTGCAATCTTTGTCCAGCATCTCTGCTATGAGCATGCCTCAAATGGCTGCAATCGCACAGTGGAAAAAGAAAAACATTTCCCTGATTTTCTCCATGGTATACCTAAACAGAATAAAAATACAATTAAAGCATGCAAACTAATGAAAGGATCCGCTACCAGATTCACTTAAAAACTACCCATGATGCACCACAAGCACTTAGGCCACAAGTTCCACACAGGCAGAGGCGTTTCTACAGGGATGGCAAAGCTCTAAGTGTTGCAAGAAGCCTTACCCTGTCCTGTAAATCCCTCCTCTCCCTTGCTGCTGTAGCCAGTAAGCAACGCCAAGATTGGCTAAAACGGTGCAGGAGAGGAGTGATTTCCACTGCAAGGTAAGGCTTCTTGCAAAACTGAGAGCTTTGCCATCCCTGTAGAAACGCCACTGCACACAGGGCAACCAGTTAGCTTGTACAGGGACCTTGCAAGTTTAGTTTCAGGAAGGCAGACCCCAAACTGATAGCTTCAGGGTATGGGGAGATTCAGACAGGATTTTCACCAGGGGTGGGGCTGATTCTTTTAAGAAAAGGAAGGATCCTTTTTCCTTGTGTTGCTGTGCTGTGGTTGAAGCTTTATCCACATTTGCCACAACCACAACGCATCTTCTTCAAGGCTGGATTCATTATTCAAGTTCTTGCTACAGTGTGGGACTGTGAACAGTCTCCTCTGGACATGTGAGTGGATTGATGTTGATTTAAGTTTCGCTTAGTACTGAAGCTCTTTTCGCACTTGGAGCATTTACATGGTTTCTCCCCTGTGTGGATTCTTTGATGGTCTCTAAGGGTTCCCAGCTGCCTGAAGCTAATTTCACACTCAGAACACTGATAAGGCTTCTCTCCTGTGTGAATCCTCCGATGTCGTTGAAGGGTTTCCATGTGCCTGGACATCATTTCACACACATCACATTGATAAGGCTTCGCTTCTGTGTGGATTTTTTGACGCAAAGTCAGTTGATAACGCCAAGCCAAGCTCACTCCACACTCCGAACATCGGGACCGTTTTCCCTCTGTGCTAAGAGGTCCACATCCTGCTGGAAGAAGGAGAGAAACTTGGGAAGAGCCCAAGGAAAAAAGCCCCTCCAGAATCAGGCATACAGATTTCAGTCCCTTTTCCTCAGCCTGTATTTCCCCACCCGAGCTGATCGCTCTCTGTTCCTGGCTGGCCAGGCTCTGTTTTTCCTTCCGCCCCCCATCCCAATTCTGAATTTCAACCTGAATTCAGTGGTGTCCTTCAAATGATTTAGGAACAAGAACTCACTTTTGATCGGCGCTTGTCGGGAACCTGGAACCAGCCACGGAGCCCGTTAGGATCCGGAACGCCTGTTCTGGTCCGTTCCCCCTGAATGACATCACTGGGAATGGCCCATCTGCCTGGGAGGACCAGGGGCGGGAGGAGGAAGACCCCGGAGCACTTCGGAGGCAGGTTCTTGCGGCTTGCGTTGGGGGAAGAAGGAGAGGGCAGCCCCCACTTGGACTCCTCGTCAACCCTCCTCTGCATCTGGGGGGACAAAATTTTTAAAGCCTTAATTCTATATTCACTATTTATTTAAATAACTTGTGCCCCCCCTTTCCACCCGGCTTAGGAGTCTTGTCAACTATGCCTTAAGAAACTGATGAAATCTCCTTCCGTTAGGCCCCGGCTAGTGACAAAGGAGACCCCACTTTAGCCGGGCAATGACCTCTGACAGCCCCACTTACAGCATCCTGCAGTTGGAAGGGACCTTGCAAGGTCATCTAGTCCATCCGCCTGCCTGCAGCAGGTGGACAGATGTGACAGACCCACGCACCTGAGCAAGGGACGCAGCTCACCTGACTTTCCCATCTCCAGGACTCCTGCTGCCTCCACAGGTAAGCTTCGGCCAGGGCCACCACCTGGGAGTGCTTCTGCAGGCCCCGTTCCCCAAGCCAGCTGCGCCACTCCTGCGGCAGGTGTCTCAGGGTCACCTCGGCATGCTGCTCGGCCCACTCGTGCCCGGGTCTCCCGCAGGCTTCAGGCTCTGGCTCCAAGGTGGCCAAGAAGACCTTCGCCTCGCCCCAGAGAGCCTCCTCCTCCAGCCTGGGCTCGGACTTCACTCTCTCCAGGAAGTCCAGCCACTGGTCATCCCCTCTCGGAGCATGTCCTACACAGAGGTCCTCCTCCCACTCTTCCGTCCAGGGAGGGGTTTCGCTGATACCCCTGGGCTGAGGGACTTGACATGCAGCTCCTCTAGGTGTCTTCTTCTTTGGCGAGAGGCTCTTGGGGTTTCGCTTCTCCATGGGACACCACACAACAATAGCAGGCAGCTGCCGAAAGCTCTAGAAAAACAAATGGTCGTCCAGATCGGCGCACTCAGCTTCTGGCAAAGAACAACAGAAACGGGAATAAGAGGGAAGGGGCACCAGGAAGGGGCCAGTGGGGTTTAACAGGCTCCCTGCAGGATCACCTGCATCCACACTGAACCCTGGGGAAGTTCTATCAGTGGCCTCCTGGATGTTCCTCAACATGTAATTAACCTGTGGAACTCATTGCCACAGGATGGCACCTGAAAGCCTAGATGCCTTGTAAAAGGACTTATGGAGGAAATTCTATCATGAGAGACAAACCTTGATGAGTCTGTGGAACCTCTCGGTTCTAGAAGTAGGTGGCCTCAGAGTGCTAGGTGCAAATGCGTAGCAAGAGGATGCAAGTCTCTCGTGGTTCTATGTGCTCTCTGAGGCATCTGGTGGGCCACTGGGAGAAACAGGAAGCTAGACTGGATGGGCCTTGGCCTGATGCAGAGGGGCTCTTTCAAAGCTCCCCCAGTAGGGTATCTCTCAAGACAGTCTCCCACTTACAAGGAAGTGTAACAATGCCATGGAACTTACAAGGGACACAAAGCCACAATCTTGCTGAAGATCAACACGTCTGCACGTGGGAACTCATAACCCACCTGAGAAGGACCCTGCTGGGTCAGAGCTGTGCTCCGTCCAGTCTCCAGCCATCCTGCCCCACACAGTGGCCACCTGATACCTCAAAGACATCCATGGCAAAAGATGGGGGCAGCTCCTTCTCTCACTTTTGCTCCCAGCAAACAGCTTTCAGAGGTAGACTGCTCGTGAAGCTGGATGCTCCATTTTGGTCCATGGGGGGCCTTCCTTTTCCCTACAAGTTCTAAATTTTCTTAGAAGCCTTAGGGGAGAAACTTTGTCAAAAGTTTTTTTTTTTTTTTGGTGGTCCAAGTCCTGTCTTTCCACATCCTCCATTTTTGTAACAACTACAGGTATAGAACACCCTGCAGTAAGGTGGCCATTAAAGAGAATTAAATGTTAAGCTGTTTTGACTTACTGGCTGAAAATAAGAGTCTGTTCTTGGGACTTCTCGTTGTTCTCATGTTACTGGGAAAGAAGCCATCAGAAGCGAGCAAGAAAATTGGTCTAGATTCCAGAACATAAGAACATAAGAAGAGCCCTGCTGAGTCAGACCAAAGGCCCATCTAGTCCAGCTTCCTGTATCTCACAGCGGCCCACCAGGTGCCCCAGGGAGGCAGGAGACAACAAGATGCTTGCATCCTGTGGCCACTCCCTTGCACCCGATACCAGTAGCCCTCCACCTTTGTAAGGAGGTTGCACAATCCATCATGGCCTATAGCCCACAATGGACCTTTCCTCCAGAAATCTGTACAATCCCCTCTAAAAGGCCTCAAGACCAGATGCCATCACCACCTCCTGTGGCAAAGGGTTCCACAGATTAACTACCTGCTGGGTAAAAAAAATGCTTCCTTTTATCTGTTTTAACT
This sequence comes from Lerista edwardsae, assembly GCA_029204185.1. Classification (NCBI taxonomy): domain Eukaryota; kingdom Metazoa; phylum Chordata; class Lepidosauria; order Squamata; family Scincidae; genus Lerista; species Lerista edwardsae. The sequence continues at coordinate 7,566 of JAJKFI010010405.1, forward strand.
CTCTCAACCCTCACTTTTAGCAGATGCCCCCTGGTTCTGGTGATTTGAGAGAGGGAAAGAAAAGGTCCCCACAACGGACCAGCAAGCAAAATGGAATTCCAGTCAACGCTCTCAAATAACCCAGCAGAGGCTGCTCTGAATTCCTTGAGGCCACTTCAGTGTGAAGCAGGAATTGGGAAATCAGGTCCCAATCTGATTTATCTTGTAGTCTGTCCCTTTAAATTTACGGGCAGTTAGTTTGAAGGTTCGTTACCCCAACGTGCGCTCCCCGTCCCTGCTGCAACCTCCCAAGCCCCCCACACCGGCCATCCCCCCCTCGGGATCGCTGCCATAGCTTACCAAAGTTGAACGTCGACGGAGAAAGAGATGCCAGCTGGACTTGGTTGTTGAAGAAAAATAGAAGTCTTTATCAATAAAGGACGTAACAATGGCTGGAAATGCGCGTGCAAAAAAGGACACCCAAAGTTCCGTGCCAAGGTACAGATGACAACCACATCCAATCAAACGTGATTGCCTAATCCTGGCTGATTCATTGGTGCGTAGAGAATTTTATGTCTGGAGATTGGTCCAAGGTAGCCAGGAGGAACTCCCTGAGACATGACTATCAGTTTTGATGGGCGACCTGCGCCTGAGACAATGGACCCATTTTAGACGTAAAGGTCAGGGAAGGGCGTGACAGACGGGGTGGGTAGGGCTGATTGCAGACATACAGGCTTGGTTAGATTTCCCAAGGGGCAGACGTTGGGCAAGGGGGCACACAAAAGAGCAGGATTCATTGCAGTCTGATATGCAGAGAAAGACATCACTTATGCAGAGAGAGAGAGAGAGAGAGAGAGAGAGAGAGAGAGAGAGATGATTCAATATGCACAGAGTCCCATTCTGTTAATCTTAATGTTTGATCCAGATGGCTTCGGGTGGGGGCAGCGACATTGACACTGGAGACGTGATCTGGAATCTCCACTCGGTGGCTGTGGTGGCATGCGCAGAGAGCCAGCATCCATTTCGTCCTGTGGCAGCCATTCCATGTTCCCCTTTCCCAAGTTGGCACAAGCACATCCCAGAAAACAAAGTTCCATTTGTAAATGACACATTGGTCCAGCCAGTCTCCATGCATCCTGCTTCAAAACATGCACATAAGTACATAAGAAGAGCCCCACTGGATCAGGCCAAAGGCCCATCTAGTCCAGCTTCCTGTATCTCACAGTGGCCCACCAGGTGCCTCAGGGAGCACATGAGACAACAAGATGCTTGCATCCTGTTGCCACTCCCTTGCACCTAGCATTCTGAAGTAGCCTACTATTAATGTAAGGGGGTTGCCCAACCCATCATGGCCTATAGCCCACGATGGATTTTTCCTCCAGAAATCCATCCAGTCCCCTTTTATAGCCTGGGATTGCAGTATTCCACTGGTTCTCTGCATTCCACCAGGTTTCCGTTATGCCCGCTATATCCATGTTTTCCCTAGTCACCAAACATTCCAGTTCCCCCATCTTCGCTCAGAGACTTGGCCCCCTGACACCTCAGAGGCATCAATGGCAGACAATGGGGGCAGCCCCCTCTCCCACTCTTGCTCCCCAGCAAATGGCTTTCAGAGGTAGACTGCTTCTGAAGCTGGAGGTTCCATTTTGGTCCATGATTGGGGGGGGGGGCTTCTCTTTCCTACAAGTTCTAAATTTTCTTAGATGCCTTAAGGGACAAACTTTGTCAAAAGTGTTTTTTGGAGTCCAAGTCATGCCTCCTGCATCCTCCTTCATTTTTGTAACAGCTACGGGTATGTAACACTGCATTAAACTATTTTATTCTCTGAGCGGAAACTAAGAGCCTGCTCTTGGGACTTTTCCTTGTTCCCAAATTACTGGGAAAGAAGCAGAGTTGCTGGACTGCAATCAGAAGCAAGCAAGAAAATTGTTCCAGACTCCAGGCCCCCACAATGGACCAGCAAGCAAAGTGGAATCGCAGCCAGCCCTCTTGAATAACCCAGCAGAGGCTGCTCTGAATTCCGTGAGGCCACTTCGGTGGAAAGAACAAAGGCAGGGCAGAATTTTCCCCCCTCCAGTTCTGCATCTCCCAAGTGGAGCCCACAGCCAGGACACACCCCACAACTTGGACCACAGAACAACCATCGCCTTTTCTCTCCTGCTTTGTCCAAAGGGTGGCAAAATGCAGCCTCTCCAACAACTTGCCTTGCCTGTCTCCACTTCGGAGGTGCAAGTTCTTTCCTTTCACCCACCTGTATCCCCAACAAGCTAAGGAAGGCAGAAGGACCTGGATCCTGCCTCGAAGAAGCCACACCCTGAAGAAGGAGAGGGCAGGGGTACTACGCAGAAGCCAGTGCTTTTATCAACTACAGGAGTAGTTCTTTGAATTCTTTGCATCCGTCTTCACAGCAGAAGAACTTGGGCAGATACCACAGCCTGAACAGCCCTTCCTAACTAAGGAATTAAAGCAGATAATGGTTAACAAGGAAGATGTTTTAGATCAAATTGATAAACTACACATAAATAAGTCACCAGGCCCAGATGGTATACACCCAAGAGTTATTAAGGAACTAAAGAATGAAGTTGCTGACCTCTTAACTAGAGTATGCAACTTGTCCCTTCAAACGGCCACGGTGCCAGAGGATTGGAGGATAGCCAATGTCACGCCAATCCTTAAAAAAGGGAGAAGGGGGGACCCTGGAAACTACAGGCCAGTCAGCCTAACGTCTGTTCTGAGTAAGATGGTGAAAAGCCTCATCAAAGATAAAATCCTAAAATACGTAGAGGAGCAAGTACTGCTAAAAGAAAGTCAGCATGGCTTCTGTAAGGGTAAGTCTTGCCTCACGAACCTTTTGGAATTCTTTGAAAAGGTCAACAGGCACGTGGATGTGGGTGAACCTGTGGATATCATATAGCTGGATTTTCAGAAGGCATTTGACAAGGTCCCCCACCAAAGACTGCTGAAGAAACTTCACAGTCAGGGAATAAGAGGGCAGATCCTCTTATGGATCCAGAATTGGTTGAGGGCCAGGAAACAGAGAGTGGGGGTCAAAGGGCAATTTTCACAATGGAGAGAGGTGAAAAGTGGAGTGCCCCAGGGATGTGTCTTGGGGCCCGTGCTTTTCAACTTATTCATAAATGACCTGGAGACAGGGATAAGCAGCGAGGTGGCCAAGTTTGCAGATGACACTAAACTTTTCCAGGTGGTAAAAACCAGAAAGGATTGGGAAGAGCTCCAGAAGGATCTCTCCAAGTTGGGGGAATGGGCAGCCAAAAGGCAGATGCGTTTCAACGTAGACAAATGTAAAGTGATGCCCATTGGGGCCAAAAACCAAAACTTCACCTATAGGCTAATGGGTTCAGAGCTGTCTGTGACAGCTCAGGAGAGATCTTGGGGTGTTGGTGGACAACTCAATGAAGGTATCGACCCAGTGTGCGGCAGCAATTAAGAAGGCCAATTCCATGCTTGGGGTAATTAAAAAAGGGGTTGAGAATAAAACAGCCAATATTGTCATGCCATTGTACAAATCAATGGTAAGGCCGCACCTGGAATATTGTGTCCAGTTCTGGTCGCCGCATCTCAAAAAGGACATAGTGGAGCTGGAAAAGGTGCAGAAGAGAGCGACAAAAATGGTTACGGGGCTGGGGCACCTCCCTTATGAAGAAAGACTGCAGCGTTTGGGGCTCTTCAGTCTAGAAAAAAGGCGCCCAAGGGGGGACATGATTGAGACGTACAAAATTATGCATGGAAGGGATAGAGTCGATACAGGGATGTTCTTTTCCCTCTCTCAAAACACCAGAACCAGGGGGCATCCGCTAAAATTGAGGGTTGGGAGAGTTAAAACAGATAAAAGGAAGTATTTTTTTACCCAGTGGGTAGTTAATCTGTGGAACTCTTTGCCACAGGAGGTGGTGATGGCATCTGGTCTTGATGCCTTAAAGAGGGGATTGGACGGAGTTCTGGAGGAAAGGTCCATTGTGGGCTATAGGCAATGATGGGTTGTAGCCTCCTTACATTAGTAGTAGGCTACTTCAGAGTACCGGGTGCAAGGGAGTGGCAACATGATGCAAGCATCTTGTTGTCTCATGCCTCCCTGGGGCACCTGGTGGGCCGCTGTGAGGTACAGTGAGCTGGACTAGATGGGCCTTTGGCCTGATCCAGCGGGGCTCTTCTTATGTTCTTAGGAGTAGCAGAATCAGCTGTTTCTCATTTGGGATTTGCAGGGCTTCCTGGGAATTGTAGTTCACCTCAAGGAGACACCTGGCCTGCACACAAAGCTGAACAGCACTGGAAAGCCATTTGCATACGGGGGACTTTCGGGCCCCGGCTGGACACTTTCTGCAACACTCGCACGGGCGGGACACTTGTAGGCCCTAAGCAGAGGTTGGGATTGGCAGCAAAAATTGCTCTCCACCCCTCACCCCACCTGGGGATGCCCTCCACCTCCCACCTGACACCAGTGAGCAGTGCCAGTGGTAAGGGCCAAAGGACTGAGCTCTTTGTCTCTCTCATATTTGTCTCTCCTGAATTTGCTGCCAATTCATTTCATTTGGGGGAGCTCTAGAGAGGGAGAAAAACATTTATCTCCTTCGTCCGCACCGTGCAGAAATGTTCCAGCCACGACCGTCACAATTCTCAACTGGTGGGCTGGGGTGCATTTAGAGCCCAGCCGTTGGAAACAGCTGAAAAACACGCCCAGGTCCTGCAGTTCTGTTTCTGGGGCAACTGGACGTGGTAACAAGTTGTCTCCCGCAGCTCTGCCTCTGCTCTGCCCGCAGAGGGACAAACGCAGAGCTGCAGAGCCCAGAAACGTCTCCCGGAAGTGACATCAGAAGAGGCGAAGAAGGCCACAGAGGTCCATGCGCCGTGAGAAAAAGAACACGGAAAATGACGGCACTGTAATGTCCCCATTTAAGCCACTGAACCGCTACAGGCAGGGGGTTGGTCTAGATGACCTTGTGGCTCCCACTCTATCATTCTATGGGCAAACATGGCAAAGGTTGGTCAAATGTTCTTCAAGTGTGATGTGTTGCTGTCTTTTTGAGCTGGCAGGACTGTGTCAGGGTCTTCTTCAATCTCTGGCAGGGCGGACACTGCGACGTTGGCAGAGGGATTCCTTGATGTGTCCTAAGATCCTCCTAAGATTCCTCCTAAGGTCCAGCTGCAGTGTAGCCCCCTTTTCATGACTGCCCAGACCCACCTTTCCTCTCCTGGCCCACTGTTAGGCCCCGGGCTCTGTTCTGGGCGCTTTTGTTCAGGTTACTGCCTGGTTTGTTTTTGAAATCCGCCCTTCCCATCCCTGCCCCACCAGGGTCACCTCCTGGCCAAGCCTTGTTTTCCCCAAAGGCAGGAAATGGGTGCCAGCCACAGAAGGAGGGAGTGGCCGCAGAATGCAGGGCTCTTATTGTCTCGTGGGCTTCCTGAGGCCTCTGGTGGGCTGCTGTGAGATGCAGGAAGCTGGACGCAGGATCCAGCCAGGTACTTCTTTTGTCCTGAATGTCCTCTACAAATGCGGTAGTGAGGCTTACTCTTACTGGTGCCCGACTACACGTTTGTCTCCACCAAGGGATGAACACTCAAGGAGATGCACAGCCCGGCCTGCAATACTGACCCCAGCGACACCCCCACCCACCCCGTAGCTACGCTGTGCTACTGCTCCCCAGTGTTTGGTACTAGTTGCTGCCTAACGGGAATTCTGCCCCAGTCCCATAACACTCCTTGAGCCGAGTGTCTCTGAACAGTTAATATCAGAAACACAAAAGTTCAAGACCTGGTACTTTCAAGGGCAGAAACATTCACCATCCAAGAACGAACCAACATTGTTTCCAAATGAATCCTCCTCCGTTTAAGGCAAGCTCTGGCCGTTTGGGCGAACTTTTGCCCACCACAGGGAGAAACTGCAGGCGGCTGGAAATTCCTCTTCCTGAAGGAGCCCTGAGATGTCTTTGGCAACTTAAAGGGTGATGCAGACAGAGAAAAAATACGTTTATTAGCAAGCAAAGACATTCCAAAATTGACATGAGCAGTGACCAAACACAACCTGTATCTCAAAATCAGGTACTCCCGTTTATTTCTAAAAGTATTTGTATCCCAGTTTCTGATTCTTAAAAAGTGTCCAGAAGAGTTTGAAACCTAATTTAAAAAGAACGGAACCCTATTAAAAAAACAACAGCCTCTACTTCCACTGATTCCACCCAGAAACAAAAGCTGTTCCAAAGCACTGAATTTTGCATCTACCCAGAGGTCAGATTTCCCTAGAATCTGATTCACAGCCCAGTCCAGAACTGCCCGAATGCCCAGGAGGGCAGCAGGAGAGCAGGAACGCACCAGAGTCTCCGCGGGGGAAGGGCGCAGGGTGGGCACTGGGTCTACTCACTCTTGCACCAGCCTTTTAGCCAGCGCAGAAGTGAGGGGCTCCAAGTGAGGCCACCCCTCTCCCTGCCCCAGAATGGTGGCATCCCTAGTGAGTGGGACTCCGTGCGTGGTACCCATGGCCATTGTTGCCATGGCAACACTCCAGCACCAGTGGTAACAGCTTTTGCCGGCTGGGAGGATGCTCAAAGGCTGCGTTGCACAGTGGAAACAGCTGAAGTCCTTCTGGTTCTCTCCGTGGGATTCCTCAAAAGAACAAAAGTACATACGCAACCCAATAATCCGCTAAAACATTCCATTAAAAACCACCCACAAAGGTCTAGGCAGTGAGTTCCATACATTCCGCCTGTGCCTGCAGGACTCTGAAGGGCAGGATCCCAAACAGGCCCCTTCAGGGCACGGGCAGACTGAGGCAGGGTCTTCACCTCTGTGGGGCTCCACCTGGAGAAGGTGTGTCTGGCGCTGGGCTGGAAACTGGAGCCGCCTTCCCAGCAGTCACAGGGCGTCTCCTCCCGCACTGGCTCCTCTTTCCGCCTGGGACTCGGAACAGTCTCCTCCGGCCTCCAGGGAGCGAGTTTGATGTTGTTTTAAGCTCTCCCAGGTGCTGAAGCTCTTTCCGCATTTCGAGCATGTATATGGGTTCTCCCCTGTGTGAGTCCTCTGATGTCCTTGAAGGGTTTCTATGAGCCTGAAGCTCCTTCCACACACAGAACATTGATAAGGTTTCTCTATGTGGATTCTTTGATGCCTCATACAATTGGATCTATCAGCAAAGCTTTTCCTACAGTGTGGGCATCTGTGTGGCTTCTCTCCTGTGTGTGTTCTTCGATGCACAGTGAGGTTATAATGCCGAGCAAAGCTCTTTCCACACTGCCTACAAAGGAACCTTTTTTCCGCTGTGCCGAGAGCTCCACGCCCAGAAATGCTGATATGACTGAAGCTCTCCGCAAGCGACAAGGCACTGTTTGGTCCCCCCTCCGCACTGAGGCTGCTCTGTGTGCCTGGACTCCCCTCCCCCCTCCCTTCTCTTTGTCTTGCTTGTGCCTGGAAGGCTTCGGCCAACCAAGGAATCAACTCGTCCATCATTTCCTCTGCCCCCCTTATCCTTTCCCAGCCCTGAAGTGTCTCCTCTTCCTCCCTTTCCAATGATGTTCCAGGTTGGTCCCCCTCATTTCGAGAGTCCGACATGAGGCCTGCAGGAAGGAGGAGAGAAACTTGGGAAGAGCTCAAAGGGGGGGAAGGGCCCCTCCAGAATTAGGCATACAGATTTCATCCCTTTTTGCTCAGCCTGTATTCTGGCCCCCCCCCCAGCTGAGCAGCTGGTCATTCTCTGTTCCTGGCCAGGCTCTTCCCAGGAGTGACTCTTTGTCCTTCCTCCCCCCACCCGAAGGCTCAATTCAATCCTGAATTCCCTTCCTGCCCCAGCTCCAGTGCCTGAAGCCAGGAGTGCCTCCCAGGGGTCGGATCCGGGCACCGCAATCCTAACCGACTCCCCGGGCGCTCTGCAGCAGTGGGGGTCCAGCCTCCTCTGTGTCCCAAGGGGGGATCTTGGCCACTGGAGGCCTCTCGGGCTAATGCAGCATTTCTTCCCTTGCCCCAGGGTAACCCCCTGCATCCGCCATGGTAAACTTGGATCTACACTAGCAGGATTACTGGCCCCAATCCGAATTGACTTTGGAAGGCGGATCAGGCCTGGGAGGGACGCGGGTTCAGCCGCGGCAGGACACACTGAATCCTGACCCCCTTCCTGGCCCTGATCCGCTCTCCTCCCTGCTCCCTTCCACGGCCAAAAGGAGGTGTTGAGGGTGCCGAGGGGAGGGGAGGTCAGGCGGCAGCTGCCAGTGGAGAAGCCCCTTCCGCCAGGGGAAGGGGCCCTCTTTGGCTCAGGAGGCTGAAGCCTTGGGGCCCCGAAAGGACTAGGGCCTCTGCCGAACGGACCCTCTGGGCCCCCCACCTGCCCCCGGCTGCAGGGAGCTGAGCTGCTGCGATGGGGGCCAGGCCTGGAGTGCCTGCAGAAGCCAGGGCCGAGGCCGCGCCCCACAGCAGGAGGCCCCCCAGGCTGCCCTGCCCTTGACCTACCAGTGGGCGAAGGGGGGCACGGGCACCTGGGTAGGGAGCTCCTGGGGCGGGTGGAAGGCTGAGATGGGCAGGGAGGGGGTCCCTTCTTTCCGAAGCTCCCGGGCTGCCAGGTCTCACCCCAACGGGCCATCCAGCGGTTTCAAGTAGCAGGGAGTTCTCTTACCCAGCGCTGGCTCAGGCTGCTTCACCCCGTCGCTGTGGAGGCAGTCCGGGAGGAGGGGGTCAGGCAGCCTGGGGTCCAACCACCACCTGCCTTGGCCTCTGCACCCCTAAATCTTCTCCCTCTGCACCCCTAAACCTTCCTCCCATTGGCTGGGCAGCCTCTCAGCACCATCCCAGGCAGGTCTGCTCAGGCATCTGGTAGCCACTGTGCAATACAGGGATGTGGACCAGATGGGGGTGCTGGCCAGATCCAGCGGGGCGCCTCTGAGCCTCCCCCAGAAGGGTCTCTCGCCAAACAGGCTGCCCCTTCCGTGCCACCCCTCGTACTCCCAGGGCACGGTCTGAAGGGACACAAAGCTGCTGAAGACCAACATGTCTGTCCATGGGAACTCCTAACCACCGGAGAAGAGCCCTGCTGGGTCAGATCTCTGCTTCACCCAGTCTCCCTCCACGCAGAAGATGGGGGCAGCTCACTCTTCCTCCCCAGCAACAGACAGTCCGAGGTAGACTGTCTGGGAAGCTGGAGGTTCCATAGTGTTCCCCAGCCCCTCTTCATTTTCCCTATAAGTGCTCAGCTTACTTAGAACCCTTGAGAAAGGGACTTGGTTTTTTTGGGCAGTCCCAGGGATCTCTGCCACCCCCTCCCTCTTTTTCATCCCAGTTCTGTACCAGCCTTCAGAAAGATGGCCATGAAAGGGAATAAAGAGTTAATTTTTTCATGGGGTGAACTTGGGATTTTCCCTTCAGTTCCCAAGTTTTCTAGAAGAAAGACTACAGTGTTTGGGGCTCTTCCGTCTGGGAAAAAAAAGCACCTGAGGGGGGGGACATGATTGAGACATACAAAATTAGGCATAGGAGGAATAGAGTCGATAGAGGGACGTTCTTTTCCTTCTCTCACAACACCAGAACCAGGGGGCATCCACTGAAAGTGAGTGTTGGGAGAGTTAAGACAGATAAATGGAAATGCTTTTATACTCAGCTGGTAATTAAACTGTGGAACTCCTTGCCACAGGAGGGGGTGACAGCATCTGGCCTAGGGGCCTTTAAAAGGGGATTGGACTGATTTCTGGAGGAAAAGTCCATCGTGGGCTATAAACCATGATGGGTTGTGCAACCTCCTTACATTAATAGTAGGCTACTTCAGAATGCCAGGCACAAGGGAGTGGCAACAGGATGCAGACATCTTGTTTAAAGGGCTCCCTTAGGCAACTGGTGGGCCACTGTGAGATACAGGAATCTGGACTAGATGGACCCTTGGCCTGATCCAGCAGGGCTCTTCCGATGTTCTTATGTTGTTAAGTTACTGGGTTCTGCCTTTCTGGAAAGAAACAGGTTTGTTTCACTACAGTCAAAAGTGAGAAAGACTTTTTTTTCTAGAATTGGGGCTCCAGACAACATCCAACCCCCACCAGGCTAGCAAGGAACACTGAATTGCAGTTGACACTCTCCAATAACCCTCCACAGGCTGCACTGAATTCAGTTTAGGTCTATTCAAGGTAAGGAAGAAAGGCAGGGCAGATTCCCCCAGTTCTGGGGCTCCCCGTTGGAGCCCACAGCAAGGACACACCCCACAACCTGGAGCACAGAGGCAACCATCTCCTTGTCCAAGGTGGGGGCAAAAAGCAGCCTCCCCTCCCCCTTGCCTTGCTGGTCTCCTCCTTTGGAGGAGCAAATTCTTCCCTCTCACTCACCCAACTTCCCACAAAGGTAAGAATAGCAGGATGACCTGGACCCAGCCTCACACTGCAGGAGGAGAGGGCAGGTGTGCCACGGAGAAGCCAGTGCCTTTATCCCCTCCAAGCCAGGTGTTTGTCATTTGGGATTTGCAGGGCCTCCTGGGAATTGTAGTTCCCCTCCAGAAGACGCCTGGCCTGAACAGTAAGGTGACCAACCTTTTTACAATGAAAAGGAGGACACAAATAAATTGAAAAAAAATATCATAAATAGGCGGGGCTTGAAGGAGAGGTGGGGCTTGAAGGAGAGGCGGGGCTTTATCAGGTCTGATGATCTTCTTGGAGGATGATCTGGAGGAGTCTTGCAGTTTGGAAGGTCTTGATAGTGGTTGTGCTGCCACACCCCTCAGGCTCAATCAATCAGGATTTAGGGGCCATCTCCTGTTTTCAGCACTAGCTACATGTAACCTTTCTGAATAGCTTGCATTCCTGACCCCAGCTATAACTTCACACCTTTTGCAAACAGCCAATGAAATAAGCTCTCTCAATCCTGCTTGTGTTACAATTCTTTCAAAATAAAGTCAAGCCAGGGCCTAGCTTTTTCTTGTTTGCTCTTTACACCGAGCCTTGACGAATAGTCATGTCAAATACAAATACGTCACATCACACGCAACGGATCGGATCGGCATCGATCGAATACGGAGATTTACAGATTAGTCTTCAAATATCGAAAAAGAGGACATGTAGGAGGACACTTTTCGAAGGAGGACAGAACTTACAAAAGGAGGACTGGAGTACGGTTGGTCACCTTACTGAACAGGGAAGTCCAGCAGCTCTAGAAGCTGATTAGATCCCAGACTGGGGACTTCAGGACAAGAGCTGCTGGAGGGCCAAGCAAGGGGGGGGGGAGGAGGTGGTGTTGGATGGGGGGAGCCCAAACAGGGCCAGCGGGAACTGGGCTGGTGCAGTGGCTGCTGCAGGCCTCCTTCGCCTGGGGGTGCCCCGGCCTCGGCTGCCCCCACATCCTGGACTGGGAAAGGGGAGCAGAGCCGCAGAGGAAGTGCGCAGGAGCTCAGGACTGTGGCTGCAGCTGCTGCTGCTGATTCTACGTGGTCTGTACACATTTCACTTGCAAAGCTGTTATAATTGACAGAAATGTGCCTTTGGAATGAGAACACAGAGCCCCACTGTCTGCCCGTGTCTTCCTGGGGAAAGAACAAAGTCTGCACCCAATTGAAAATGTTTAAGGACACCTTTACCGATGGGCTGGAGGGGCGGTTTTCAACTGGGGTGCTGTGAATGGCCCATACGTGTGGTTTGGGAGTTGGGGGGATCATTTCTTGGTTGGGCCATTAAGTGACGTGCGCCCCCCACTGGCAGCCCAGGGCGCCTTGTCTGTGCTCAGAAAACTGATGGGGCGTCGTGACCCTCTTGGCACCTTCGGGCAGCGCAATCCTTCCCCTCCCCTTGCGCTGACGCTATGTCGTAGTGTCGATGCCAGGGGCGGAGCGCCAGCCGACGCTGCGAGTAACGTCTACTCATGAGCGCAGACGGGAAGCCTCCCTTGCGCCGACCCAAGCTGGTCGGCGCGAGGGAGGATCGGTGCCGAGGCGGCCCAGGGGGGTTGGTGGGGGAGGGGTGGCCGCACAGCCGCAGCCTGAGCCCGCCTGGGAGGCTGCGTGGCCCCGATCCAGGCCACGCGGTCTCCTCAGATCTGCGCCCGCCCTTTAGCGAGGGAAGATCCGAGGAGCACAGAGGGGAGGCTGGAGCCTCCCCTACGGTGAGGGAGGGGACGCTCCCTTGCCACGGGGAGGCTCCAGCCTCACCTATGCTACGTTAGATTTGGCGCCGGCTGGCCGGCCTCGCTAGCCCAGCGCGGTCGAGGATGGCGCCGTCAGGGTGCTGCGAGAGGGGAAAGGCTGAAAACGGCCGGACTGCAGCCCTGGCAATCCCGGTCCGCCCTTCCGCTTGCTTCCCCCCCCCATCGCCCTCTTCCTTTCCCCTCCAGGGAAGCGGGACAGGCACAGCGGCGGCGGAGCTGAGTGGGGGGAGTGCGGATCTTCAAGGCTCCCCTGTAAACTATTTGCCTGTAAACCGCTTTGTGAACTAAGTGTTGAAAAGCGGTATATAAGTACCTGCTGATTGATTGATTGATTGATTGATTGATTGATTGATGCCATCACCACCTCCTGTGGCAAGGAGTTCCACAAACCTGGCCACCTTGCAGCTGCTGCCCGTCTCCAGGTCAGTCATGAACAAGCTGAACAGCACTGGCCCCGAGACAGATCCCTGGGGGAAATTCTGATCCGGAAGCAAAGCTTTTCCTACAGTGTGGGCATCTGTGTGGCTTCTCTCCTGTGTGTGTTCTTTGATGCAAATCGAGGTCAGAATGGCGAGCAAAGCTCTTTCCACACTGCCAGCAAAGAAACCAACTAAGGTCTGTGACAGCTCAGGAGAGAGATCTTGGGGTGCTGGTGGACAATTCAATGAAGGTACTGACCCAGTGTGCGGCAGCAATTAAGAAGGCCAATTCCATGCTTGGGGTAATTAAAAAAGGGGTTGAGAATAAAACAGCCAATATTGTCATGCCATTGTACAAATCAATGGTAAGGCCGCATCTGGAATATTGTGTGCAGTTCTGGTCGCCACATCTCAAAAAGGACATAGAGGAGCTGGAAAAGGTACAGAAGAGAGCGACAAAAATGGTTACGGGGCTGGGGCACCTCCCTTATGAAGAAAGACTGCAGCGTTTGGGGCTCTTCAGTCTGGAAAAAAGGCGCCCGAGGGGGGAAATGATTGAGACATACAAAATTATGCACAGAAGGGATAAAGTCAATAGAGGGATGTTCTTTTCCCTCTCTCACAACACCAGAACCAGGGGGCATCCGCTAAAACTGAGGGTTGGGAGAGTTAAAACAGATAAAAGGAAGTACTTTTTTACCCAGCGGGTAGTGAATCTGTGGAACTCTTTGCCACAGGAGGTGGTGATGGCATCTGGTCTTGATGCCTTTAGGAGGGGATTGGACCGATTTCTGGAGGAAAAGTCCATCGTGGGCTATAGGCAATGATGGATTGTGCAACCTCCTTACAAAGGTGGAGGGCTACTGGTACCGGGTGCAAGGGAGTGGCCACAGGATGCAAGTATCTTGTTGTCTCATGCCTCCCTGGGGCACCTGGGGTGGGCCGCTGTGAGATGCAAGAAGCTGGACTGGATGGGCCCTTGGCCTGATCCAGCAGGGCTCTTCTTATGCTCTTATGTTCTTAACCTTTTTTCCGCTGGGCCGAGAGATCCACATCCAGAAATGCTGATCCTCCCTCCGCGCTGAGGCTGCTCTGAGCATAGAGTAAATATACACTAGAGGCGGCATGCCTTTAAGAGTCAATGGGGACCAAATGAAGCCAGGAGGCGGGCTTAGCAGCCATGTTTGGTGACTCAAAACAATCATTATTCCAAGCATTTCAGATTGCTTTGCGCGTAGTGTTTACGACTGAATAATTTACTCCTGAAATAAAAACTTACGAAAATAACAACGTGTGATCGTGGAGAAACATCACTGGTAACCTTATTATGATTTAATATGCACTTACAAGGTTTAATTCCGCGTAATTATGTTACTGAACGTACCGGACGAAATGCTGTCTAACTCAGATTGCACTATTTTGACAGACTTTATTTAAATCTACACAAGCAAAAATAAAGTGTGAACGGGAAGGAAAGAAAAAAAGGGGAGGGTGGGCAAAAATTAGATAAATATGTAGGAAAATTACATTAAAATCTCTCAATGTATAACACAAGTAGTTGTCAATATGAGAGTAATTCTTTTTTACTTCTAGACTATTAAGGGTATTTTTTAAAAAACTTCTACACTCACCCCCCCCCCAATAAAACAAATTCTGTTAATGTCCAGAAGTTCGAAAATATTACAGTAGAAAATGGAAGGTGGGAAAAAACGTGTAAACGGGAAGGGGGGAAAAGGAGGGGGAAATATATTTTTTTCTTACCTTCTAGACCATTAACAGTGGGTGTCAGAAAATGGTGAATAAGACTGCTAGGAACAACAAGAAATTACACAGCTTCAAAAATAATGCACTGACTATTTCCGTGAATTGTGGTTTTATTGAACCGATGTAATGTGAATAGGGACGTGGTGGTGCAGCAAGTTAATCCGCTGTCGCTGGGCTTTCGACCGCAAGGTTGGGAGTTCGAGACTGCGTGACGGAGTGAGCTCCCGTTGCTTGTCCCAGCTCCTGCCAACCTAGCAGTTCGAAAGCACCTAAAATGCAAGTAGATAAATAGGAACCACTTTGGTGGGAAGGTAACGGCGTTCCGTGCGCTACGGCGTAGACTCATGCTGGCCACCATGATCGGACAAAAACGCCGGCTCACAGGCTTTGAAACGGAGATGAGCACCGCCCCCTACAGTCGGTCACGACTAGACCATTCGGTCGTGGGGAAACCTTTACCTTTACCTTTAATGTGAATACATGAATCTTTCCGTGGAAATTAAATCCCATTTTTCATACAGGGATTCGCACACCCGTATGCAGAACACGCAGGCATGATTAAAGAGGTTGAAATTAACTTTTACACGCGTGCAGGGAGATTTTTATTCGTGAATTCGCGGCAATCCTCCTTGGCGGGAAAGATATGAGTCAGCCATATTTGTTGACCCGGAAGCTTCAAGAAAATGACGTCATGCCGCCTCTAGTGTATATTTACTCTATGGCTCTGAGTGCCTGAACTCCCCTCCCCTCTTTGTCTTGCTTGTGCCTCGAAGGCTTCGTCCAACCAAGGAATCAACTCATCCATCATTTCCTCTGCCCCCCTTATTCTTTCCCAACCCCGAAGGGTCTCCTCTTCATCCCTTTCCAACAACGTTCCAGGCTGGTCCCCCTCATTGCCAGAGTCTGACAAGAGCCCTGCTGGAAGACAGAGAGAACCTTGGTAAGAGCTCATGGGGTGGTGGGGGAAAGGGCTCCTCCAGAATTATGCGTACAGATTTCCTCCCTTTTCGCTCAGCCTGTATTCCCCCCCCCCCCGAGCTGAGCGGCTGGTCATTCTCTGTTCCTGGCCAGGCTCTCCTGAGGAGTGAGTGATTGTGTTCCTCCCCCCCATGCTCCATTTACACCTAAATTCCCTTCCTGGTCCAGCTCCAGTGCCTGAAGCCAGGAGTGCCTCACAGGGGTCGGATCCGGGCAGCCCAATCCTAACCGACTCCCCGGGTGGCCCTGCAGCTTTTGGGGGTCCAGCCTCCTCTGTGTCCCAAGGGGGGATCTTGGCCACTGGAGGCCCCTCGGGCTAAGACAATATTTCTTCCCTTGCCACCGTGGGTCAACTTGGACCTACACTAGCAGGATTGCTGGCCCCAATCCGAATTGACGTTGGAAGGAGGATCAGGCCTGGGAGGGACGCGGGTTCAGCCGCGGCAGGACACGCTGAATCCCGACCCTCTTCCTGGCCCTGATCCGCTCTCCTCCCTGCTCCCTTCCATGGCAAAAAAAGAGGCATTGAGGGTGCCGAGGGGAGGAGAGGTCAGGTGGCAGCGGTGGTTGGAGAAGCCCCTTCCGCCATTCAGCTCAGTAGGGTGAAGCCTTGGGGCCCCACAAGAACTAGCTCGTCACTTTAGCTGTATGGACCCTCTGGGCCCCCCACCTGCCCTGGCTGCAGGGAGCTGAGCTGCTGTGTTGGGGGCGAAGGCAGTGATGTCATTCAGGGGGAACAGACCAGAACAGGCGTTCCGGATCCTAACGGGCTCCGTGGCCGGTTCTGGGTTCCCGACAAGTGCCAATCAAAAGTGAGTTCCTGTTCCTAAATCATTTGAATGGCACTACTGGGGCCAGGCCTAGAGTGCCTGCAGAAGTCAGGGCTGAGGCTGTGCCCCACAGCAGGATGCCTCCCAGCCTGCCCTGGACTTGACCTGCCAGTGGGCGAAGGGGGGCAGGGGCACCTGGGCGGGGAGCTCCTGGGGTGGGCAGAAGGCTGCGATGGGCAGGGAGGGGGTCCCTTCTTTCCGAAGCTCCTGGGCTGCCAAGTCTCGCCCCAATGGGCCGCCCAGCGGTTTTAAGTGGGGGGGGGAGTCCTCTTACCCAGCGCTGGCTCCGGTTGCTTCACCCCGTCGCTGTAGAGGCAGTCCGGGAGGGGGTCCAGAGCTCCTGGCATGGGCAGAAGGCTGCGATGGGTGGGGAGGGGGCAGGAAGCTCTAGAAAGACACGAAGGATGCTCCAGATGGCCCAGGTGAGCTCCTGTCTGGGGACAAGAACAAGAGGGAAAGTGCACAAGGAAGCAGTAAGTGGCGTTCAGCAGCTGCTCTACAGGATCACCTGCATCCACACTGAACCCAGGGGAGGCCGTTTCTGTAGCCTTCTGGATGTTGCCCAGCTTGTAATCAACCTGTGGAACTCCTTGCTGCAGGATGTGGGAATGGCAGCTGAAAGCCTAGATTGACGGAGGAAATTCCATCATAGGGCACATGCCATTATGGGTAGGTCCAACGTCCTGGTAGGCGGCCTCAGAATGCCAGCTGCAAGGAGTGGCACCAGGATGCAGGCATCTTGTTGCCCTGTGTGCTCCCTGAGGCATCTGATGGGCCACTGTGAGATGCAGGAAGCTGGATGTGGTGGGCCCCAGGCCAGATCCAGTGGGGCTCTCCCTAAGCTCCCCAGTAGGGTTACCAGCTACAAACTGGGACAAAGTGCCTATGCCATTGTTCAGAAGATGAAATGTTGGCAGGTGTAGGTTTTGAAACCCTCCAATAATAAGCTACAGCTGGCCAAATTTCCTCTTCGGTGCAATGGTTAAAGGCACAGGCACCTTGTCCCAGTTTGTAGCTGGCAACCCTACCCAGAAGGGCTGCTTGACCCCTGACAGGCCCGCCTCTTTCCCCAACAGAGGTATGTTTTCTTGGAACCCTTAAGAGATACTTAAACTTTTAACCAGGTTTTCCAAAGTCCAAGCAATATCCACCACCCCCTCCTTCGCTTTCATCCCAGTTCCAGACCCCCCTTCTGGAAGACATAAAACAGCCCTGAAAGAGAAACTGGATGTGGGGCTCTTTGGGGGGCTGAAGCTCCACGCGGGGAACCTTCTCCGCAGGTCGCCAGTTCAGAGGGTCCTTCTGCCCTTCCGAAAAGGAGCGGATTCGCTTGGCCGCAAAGAAGCTGCGGGGCAAGAGAGTGGGGCTGGGCAGGGCTGGAGGGAGGACCCGGTTTGGGGGAGGCGGAGACCTGGCTGGGCCGGATCCGAGCCCTCTTCCTGCAGGCTTCGAGCGGTGGCCGCGACTCCCCCAGCCGAGGCGTTCTGGCCCTGTGGAGGACCCAGGTGGAGTCCTCCGCTTTCCTGCAGACCCAGGCTGCACCCCCAGGACTGGAGGCATTTCCTGCCTGGGCTCCCCCAAGCACACCTCCCCCAGAGTCGCTGCAAGGACCCCCCCCCAAGAGCCGCCTTGACCTGCAGCCCCCTCCAGCCCCACGTCGGCAGAAGACCTCAAGGCCTACCCCAGCTGCTGGCCTGGCCTGGCCTGGCCTGGCCTGGCTTCCCTCCCCGGGCAGAAATGCCCCTGGGCTCTGCTCCTCTGCCTTCCGGACGGGCAAACCCCTCCCCTTTGCTCCTGAGGAGTGAGTGATTGTCCCTCCCCCACGCTCCATTTACACCTGACTTCCCTCCCTGGTCCAGCTCCAGTGCCTGAAGCCAGAAGTGTCTCCCAGGGGTCAGATCCGGGCAGCCCAATCCTAACCGACTCCCCGGGTGGCCCTGCTACTGTGGGGGGGGGTCCAGCCTCCTCTGTATCCCAACGGGGGGATTTTGGCCACTGGAGGTCTCCTTGGGGTAATGTTTCTTCCCCTGCTCCAGAGGAACCTCCAGCAGCCACCAGGGGGCAACGTGGACCTGCAGCAGGCCGATCGCTGGCCCAAATCCACGTTGACCTGGAAGGGTGGATCAGGCCCAGCAAGAGGGTCATAATCCAGCATGTGCTGCCATGGCCAGACCTGCCCCCTACTAGGCCTGACCCACCCTGCTCTCTGCCCCCAACACAGCCCCTTTGCATGGCAATGAATAGGCCTGGAGGATGCAGGAGGGAAGAGAGATCAGGAGGCAGCTGCAAGTGGAGAAGCCCCTTCCGTGCTGTGGGTCAGGCTCTCCTCATATACTCCTGGGAAAGAAGCAGAATTGTTTGGCTGCAATCCAAAGTGAGTGAGAAAATTGGTCTAGGTTTCAGCCCCCTCACACTGGACCAGCAAGCAAAGTGGAATCACAGCCAACCTCAGTGGGGCTGGGGGACTTGCCATGCGGTCCTCTTCCTACTGGTCTCTTCCTCTTTGGCAAGAGGCTCTTGGGGTTTCCCTTCTCCATGGGGCACTGCAGAACAATAGCAGCCAGCTGCAGAAAGACTAGAAAAACACCACCACAAACGGTCGTCCAGATCTGGCAAAGAACAACAGACAAGAGAACAAGAGGGAAGGAGCACCAGGAAGGGGCCAGTGGGGTTCAACAGGCTTCCTGCAGGATCACCTGCATCCACCCTGAACCCTGGGGAAGTTCTATCAGTGGCCTCCTGGATGTTCCTCAACATGTAATTAGCCTGCGGAACTCATTGCCACAGGATGTGGGGAGGGCACCTGAAAGCCTGGATGCCTTGGAAAAGGACTGATGGAGGAAATTCTATCAGAAGAGACAAACCTTGAGGAGTCTCTGGAACCTCTTGGTTCTAGAAGTAGGTGGCCTCAGAGTGCTAGGGGCAAATGCGGAGCAAGAGGATGCAGGTCTCTCATTGTTCCATGTGCTCTCTGAGGCATCTGGTGGGCCACTGGGAGAAACAGGAAGCTAGACTGAATGGGCCTTGGCCTGATGCAGAGGGGCTCTTCCTAAGCTCCCCCCGTAGGGCATCTCTCAAGACAGTCTCTCACTTACAAGGAAGTGTAACAATGCCCTGGAAGTTACAAGGGACACAATGACACAGTCTTGCTCAAGATCAACACGTCTGCACGTGGGAACTCATAACCACCTGAGAAGAGCCCTGCTGGGTCAGAGCTGTGCTCCGTCCAGTCTCCAGCCATCCTGCCCCACACAGTGGCCACCTGATACCTCAAAGACACCAATGGCAAAAGATGGGGGCAGCTCCTTCTCTCACTTTTGCTCCCAGCAAACAGCTTTCAGAGGTAGACTGCTCGTGAAGCTGGATGCTCCATTTTGGCCCATGGGGGGCTTTCCCTTTCCCTACAAGTTCTAAATTTTCTTAGAAGCCTTTAGGGACAAACATGTTCAAAAGTTTTTTGGGGGGAGGGGGGTAGTCCAAGTCATGTCTTCCTACATCCTCCATTTTTGTAACAACTACTGGTATAGAACACCCTGCAGTAAGGTGGCCATTAAAGAGAATTAAACGTTAAGCTGTTTTGAGTTACTGGCTGAAAATAAGAGTCTGTTCTTGGGACTTCTCGTTGTTCCCACGATACTGGGAAAGAAGCCATCAGAAGCCATCAGAAGCGAGCAAGAAAACTGGTCTAGATTCCAGGCCCCCACAATGGGCCAGCAAGCAAAGTGGAATCATAGTCAACGCTCTCAAATAACCCAGCAGAGGCTGCTCTGAATTCCGTAAGGCCACTTCAGTGTGATGTCGGAGGAAATCAGATCCCAATTTGATTTCCCTCGTGGTCTGTTCCTTTAAATTTAAGGGATCGCTGCCATAGCTTACCAAAGTTGAACGTCAACGGAGAAAGAGATGCCAGCTGGACTTTGTTGTTGAAGAAAGGTAGAATTCTTTAGTAATAAAGGATGTAACAATGGCTGGAAATGCACGTGCAAAAAAGGGCACCCAAAGTTGTGTGCCCAGACACAGATGCCAACCTTTTTTATACCTTTGTACATGCAAAATATAGAATTCAAACAGCATCCAATCAAACGTGATACATGCAAAATATAGAATTAAAACAACATCCAATCAAACGTGATCGCCTAATCCTGGCTGATTCATTGGTGCGTAGAGAATTTTATGTTCAGAGATTGGTCCGAGGTAGCCACGAGGAACTCCCTGAGACATGACTATCAGTTTTGATGGGCGACCTGCGCCTGAGACAATGGACCCATTTTAGGTGTAAAGGTCAGGGAAGGGTGGGACAGACAGGATGGGTAGGGCTGATTGCAGACATACAGGCTTGATTAGATTTCCCAAGGGGCAGACGTTGGGCAAGGGGGCACAAAGTTCAGACACAAAAGGGCACGATTCACTGCAGTCTGATATGCACAGAAAGACATCACTTATGCAGAGAGAGAGAGAGAGAGAGAGAGAGAGAGAGAGAGAGAGAGAGAGAGA
>JAJKFI010010409.1:0-13869 GCA_029204185.1 Lerista edwardsae
TCTCTCTCTCTCTCTCTCTCTCTGTGTGTGTGTGTGTGTGTGTGTGTGTGTGTACATTTTAAAAGGAACATTTATTTATAATTTATATATTGTGCGGCCTTCATATCTGACTGGGTACTTTCTTGTATTTGGTTATCAATGTCTGCATACAGCAAATTAGACTTTGAAGATTACACAGTTGCTGGCCTGATTTTTTTGATGACATAAGACATTTGAGTACAGGCATGCCCCGGTATCTGCAGGGGTTCCGTTCCGAGCCCCCCACGGATACTGGAAACCGCTGATGCATGGGGCGCTGTTTAAATAGAAAGGGGAAGGTGTTCAAATCTTTTATTATTTTATTGCAGCAAAACTTCTGCATTTCCAAGATGGCAGGTAGCTTTCCGAGCTGCCTGCAGCCATCTCTGAGTCCTCCAAGGCGCCTCCATTTTTCAAAACACGCCCCAGAATGCAACGGTGTCCTGGAAGAGAAGGCATCTTGCTGCATTCTGGGACGTTCTTTGAAAAGTGGAGGAGCCTTAGAGTACTAGGAAAAGGCTGTAGGCGGCTTGGAAGGCTGCCTATAGCCCTGGAAATGCAGTGTTTTAGCTGTGATAAGGGGGGGAAGCTCCCTTATTGCAGCAAAAGTGCTGCATTTCCTGGGCTTTAGGCAGCCTTTCAAGCCAAGCTACAGCCTCTTCCTAGTTCTCCAAGCTTGGAACCACCAGAAAAAGGCTGCCTATAGCCCTGGAAATGCAAAATCGCTGCTCCCAGCTTTCTGCAACCCACCTGACATCAGGTCCCAACCCACAGTTTGAGAAACGTTGCACTTGGGAGCTCACTCATAACCGGGAGTTAGGCCGGCACAGTTAGGCCTGCACAAGGGCCACCATAAAGTGTAAATGTAAAGTGCATTTGGCCACCGTTGGACTCAGGGAGGATGGCGCACGTCTCCAAAGTGCATATTTTATGGTGTCCCTTTTGCTGGCCAAACTGACCTAACTGTGCCGGCCTAACTCCAAGTTATGATTGTGCTCACGGTCTTGTAATGTGTTGATAGGCAAAATGAAAACAGAACGGGGGAATTACTGGAATTACAGAACGGGGGAATTATTGCTTTGTCTCTGGTGCTAATCGCCTGTAGAAACTACAAGGTCAGTCTGTAGAAGAGATAATAATCTACAAAAACTAATCAAGGGCATTAGTGTGCTGCATTATAAAACATGGCACAGTGTTAAGGTGGCTGCCCAGCTCAATTCCATCCGTGGTATCCTGGCTTTAAGATGGGAAGGGTTCCATTAAAAAGAGAATGGAGGAGCTCAAATACCTAGATTAGCGCATGAGCATTCTTGAATTGTACGCGACGTTGATGTTTATGCCAGTCATTCTTTCCTGAAAACTCCTAATGTGCATATAGACGTAACATTATTTTATATAAAGTTTTGGACTATATAATTTAAAAATATTTGTTGTTGTTCAGTCGCTAAGTCGTGTCCGACTCTTCGCGACCCCATGGACCACAGCACGCCAGGCCTCCCTGTCCTCCACTAGCTTCCGGAGTTCACCCAATTTCATGTTCATCGCTTCGGTGACACTATCTAACCATCTCATCCTCTGCCGCCCCCTTCTTCTTTTGCCTTCAATCTTTCCCAGCATGAGGGTCTTTTCTAAAGAGTCCTCTCTTCTCATGAGGTGGCCAAAGTATTGGAGCTTCAGCTTCAGGATTTGTCCTTCCAGGGAGCAATCAGGCTTGACTTCCTGTAGGATGGACCGATTGGACCTCTTTGCAGTCCAGGGGACTCTCAAGAGTCTTCTCCAGCACCATAATTCGAAAGCATCTATTCTTCGGCGCTCTGCCTTTCTTATGGTCCAGCTCTCACAGCCATACATAGCTACTGGGAAAACCATAGCTTTGACTATGCGAACCTTTGTTGGCAGGGTGATGTCTCGGCTTTTGATTAAGTTGTCTAAGTTCGCCATAGCTTTCCTCCCAAGAAGTAAACGTCTTTTAATTTCATGGCTGCAGTCACCATCTGCGGTGATCTTGGAGCCCAGGAAGATAAAGTCTGTCACTGCTTCCATTTCTTCCCCTTCTATTTGCCAGGAAGTGATGGGAGTGGTGGCCATGATCTTAGTTTTTTTAATGTTGAGCTTCAAGCCAATTTTGGCACTTTCCTCTTTCACCCTCATCAGCAGGTTCTTTAAGTCTTCCTCACTTTCTGCCATTAGAGTGGTGTCGTCTGCATATCTGAGGTTGTTGATATTTCTCCCAGCAATCTTGATTCCAGCTTGTGAATCATCCAGCCCTGCCTTCCTCATGATGTACTCTGCATATAAGTTAAATAAGCAGGGTGACAGGATACAGCCTTGTCGTACTCCTTTCCCAATTTGAAACCAGTCGGTTGTTCCATGTCCAGTTCTAACTGTTGCTTCCTGGCCCACGTACAGGTTTCTCAGAAGACAGATAAGGTGGTCTGGTACTCCCATCTCTTCAAGAACTTGCCACAGTTTGTTGTGATCCACACAATCAAAGGCTTTAGCATAGTCAATGAAGCAGAGGTAGATGTTTTTCTGGAACTCTCTGGCTTTCTCCATGATCCATCGAATGTTGGCAATTTGATCTCTAGTTCCTCTGCCTCTTCGGAAACCAGCTTGTACATCTGGTAGTTCTAGATTCACATACTGCTGAAGCCTAGCTTGTAGGATTTTGAGCATCACCTTGCTAGCATGTGAAATGAGTGCAATGGTGCGGTAGTTTGAACAATCTTTGGCATTGCCCTTCTTTGGGATTGGAATGTAAACTGATCTTTTCCAGTCTTGTGGCCACTGCTGGGTTTTCCAAATTTGCTGGCATATGGAGTGCAGCACTTTGACAGCATCATCTTTTAAGATTTTCAGTAATTCCACTGGAATGCTGTCACCTCCACTAGCTTTGTTGTTAGTGAGGCTTTCTAAAGCCCACTTGACTTCACACTCCAGGATGTCAGGTTCAAGCTCAGTGACCGCACCATTGTGGTTATCAGGAACATTGAGATCGGCCTTATAGAGTTCCTCTGTGTATTCTTGCCACCTCTTCTTAATCTCATCTGCTTCTGTTAGGTCCTTGCCGTTTTTGTCCTTTATTGTGCCTACCTTAGCATGAAATTGTCCTTTGACATCTCCAATTTTCTTGAAAAGATCTCTAGTCTTTCCCATTCTATTGTTTTCCTCTATTTCTTTGCATTGCTCATTGAGGAAGGCCTTCCTATCTCTCCTTGCTGTTCTCTGGAAATCTGCATTCAGTTGGGTATATCTTTCCCTTTCTCCCTTGCTTTTGGCTTCCCTTCTTTCCTCAGCTATTTTTAAAGCCTCTTCAGATAGCCACTTTGCCTTCTTGCATTTCTTTCTCTTTGGGATGGTTTTAGTTGCTGCTTCCTGTACAATGTTACAGACCTCCGTCCAAAGTTCTTCAGGCACTCTGTCTACCAAATCTAAGCCTCTAAATCTGTTTGTCACCTCCACTGTATATTTGTTTGGGATCTGATTTAGGTCATACATGGAGGGCCTAGTGCTTTTCCCTACTTTTTTAAGTTTAAGCCTGAATTTTGCAATAAGAAGCTCATGATCTGAGCCACAGTCAGCTCCAGGTCTTGTTTTTACTGCCTGTATAGAGCTTCTCCACCTTTGGCTGCAAAGAATGTAATCAATCTGATTTCGATGTAGACCATCTGGTGAAGTCCATGTGTACAGTCGCCGTTTGTGTTGCTGGAAAAGGGTATTTGCTATGACTAATGTGTTCTCCTGACAAAACTCTATCAGTCTTTGCCCTGCTTCATTCTGTACTCCAAGACCAAACTTGCCTGTTACTCCTATTACCTCTTGACTGCCTACTTTAGCATTCCAATCCCCTATGATGAGAAGGACATCTTTTTTGGGTGTTAATTCTAGAAGCTGTTCTAGGTCTTCATAGAAACGGTCAACTTCTTCCTCTTCAGCACCAGTGGTTGGGGCGTAGACTTGGATTACTGTGATGTTGAAAGGTTTGCCTTGGATCCGAATGGAAATCATTCTATCATTTTTGAGGTTATACCCCAGTACTGCTGTTCTCACTCTCTTGTTCACGATGAAGGCTACTCCATTTCTTCTAAGGGATTCCTGCCCACAGTAGCAAATATAATGGTCATCTGAATTAAATTCTCCCATTCCTGTCCACTTTAGTTCACTAACTCCCAGGATGTCGATGTTCAGCCTTGACATCTCACGTTTGACCACATCTAGCTTGCCTTGATTCATAGATCTGACGTTCCAGGTTCCTATGTAGTATTGTTCTTTGCAGCATCGCACTTTCCTTTCACTTCCAGACACATCCACAGCTGAGCTTCCTTTCAGTTTTGGCCCAGCTACTTCACTCTTTCTGGAGCTACTAGTACTCGTGTTCTGCTCTTCCCCAGTAGCATAATGGACACCTTCCGACCTGAGGGTCTCATCTTCCAGTGTCATATCGTTTAGCCTTTTTGTTCTGTAATCCATGGGGTTTTCTTGGCAAGAGTACTGGAGTGGGTTGCCACTTCCTTCTCCAGCGGACCACGTTTAGTCAGAACTCTCTGCTGTGACCTGTCCATCTTGGGTAGCCCTACATGGCATAGCTCACAGCTTCATTGAGCTACTCAAGCCCCTTCGCCACGACAAGGCAGTGATCCATGAAAGGGAATGATGTTGTGCAGGGGAGTTAAATAAGGTATTGGGGTGGGGGAGCATTTACCATTTTAATGCTACAAGTGTCATTGTATGCATGAGCTTCGTTGTCCTAGAGGACAATGTACTAACTAAATGATTGCTTTGGATAGCTTTTTCTTTCAAATGGGCTAGCATGTACAGACATGGCCCTGTATCTGCTGGGTTCTGTTCTGGACCTCACCGTGGATACCTGAAACTATGAATACTGGGGATGCCTTTTTAGAGATAGGGGCACAGCAATGGTTTGCTGCAACAAAATATATTTAAAAAGATTGGTTTAATGTTCCCCTACCTTTTTAATAGATAGAGGGCATGCCTGTATTCTGGAATACTGCTACGTGCTGTGTCTTGCTAATGCATGTTTACTCAGAAGTACCATAAGTTGAATTTGGTGGAGCATCTAAATAGGCATAAGATTGCATCCTAAATATACCTTAGGATAGCTTTGTAAATTTTCACATGCACAATTTGATGGTATCATAAATCTTGTGTCTCCTAGAAAAAAAATGCAGTCTCCTACAACAGCTGTATAAGGGAGAAACTGTTGACAGCAATTGTCAGGGCTGTTTGAGTAATGCTGTCTGTGATGTAGAGACAACTCCTCTAATTTTGAGATTCCTGTTCTGCTGGTTTGCAAATACCTGCAGTGTATACTTAGCTAGGACTATAAGAACCTAGGTATAGAAGATGGGAAAGCCGGGTTGTATCATGTTTGGTTTAATCGCTGGGTAGTCAGCCCAGAATTATACTCTGTTTGAGCCAGAGAAATAACCAGAAATAACTTGGTCCTTACCCTTTTACCCTTTAAATTGGCTAACTTGGATAAAAACCAGTTGTAAAAGTTAACTTCGAGTGTATAATGTCATTCCATATGTGCTATTAATGTAGGAGGCAGCTCAGATGTTCAATATTGCTGCTTGGAGCATCAGTTTGTTTGGAACTTAACTTGCTTCTGAACGTCTGAAGAATCAATCTTGCATAGTATGCATTAATTTTACTTCTTTGCTGCGAGTACCTAACTAGCAAAATCTTGTCCAGCATGATGCTGTGTATTATAACATTTACCTGACTCCAGTTACTATGTGGGCAGCTGCTTTATGTAATGTTTTAAGATCTCACCAAGCTGGAAGAAGATAATGTTGATTATATTGTGTGTCTTGACAGGGATATATTGTACTTTCCTTGCTTTTTCAAATGCTTGAATCCAAGCAGAATGCAATTCTGCTGAATTTCCTGTGTCTTGCAAACCTTTGTGCATGTGTGCACAGTCTCTTGTCGTCATCT
The DNA here is from genome assembly GCA_029204185.1 of Lerista edwardsae. Lineage (NCBI taxonomy): Eukaryota > Metazoa > Chordata > Lepidosauria > Squamata > Scincidae > Lerista > Lerista edwardsae. The sequence goes on from JAJKFI010010409.1 coordinate 5,980, forward strand.
CTTGTCCCAAGGGGAGTACTGTATTCTGAGTGGTCTGAAGAAGAAAAGACTGAGTAGTCTCTCTAATGCAGCAGGAATGTGCTGCAGTGAATGGTGTTATTGTTGTATTGAGAGTTGGAACATGCATTCTAGTGAGTAGTTCTGCTTGTAATGTGTTAACATTGCATAATGACAACATGTCACACAGTTGTCTAACTATATTCTTGGATAATGTCTATAAGCAAAGGCTCGGCTTCGCAGTGATGATGTGTTCAAATAAAACTTCAGCTTAAACCCAGAGCTGATCATCTTAACCTTTGATCTAACCCCTCCTAACTGGGCAAGAGGCACTTTTTCAAGTGGTGTTCCTCTTATATTTAGCAGGGGGAGAGTAATTGTCCCTCTTCATCCCTGCACAGTCTCTGTAGTGGCTGTTGCTGGTGGTCTGCCTTTTTTAAGATTGTGAGCCCTTTGGGACAGGAAGCCATTTAATGTTATTATTATTATTACTCGCCTGTAAACCATATTGTGAACTTTGTGTTGAAAAGCGGTATATAAGTACCTGTTGGTTGATTGATTGATCTGTGCAGGAGAGGAAGCCAGATTGGCACCTGTCTTGTACAAGTCTGCTTGCTGGACCTGCTGCATTCTAACTTGAACACTGATTTGTACTTCCGTCAGTGTTACACACACACACACACACACACACACACACACACACTACGCTCATTACGTAGCTCATGCTCAGCTCATTACGAAGATTGTAGCCCACGCTGTGGAGTGGCAAGAAGTGGAGCTGCCGGAAACAGCCCATCTCTGAATGCCAAGTGCAAGGCAGTGGCAATAGGGCATAGTAGCCTTGTCATCTGCATGCTCCCAAGGGCATCTGGTGTGCCACTGTGAGATATAGGAAGGCAGACTAGATAGGTCCTTGGCAAGGCTGTTCTTATGTTGAGCCCTGTGTGTGAGGTTGATGTTAAGGTAGGCTAAGTATGCTGGAAGTGTGTGTTAGGCTGACTAGATGTGGAAGGAAACAAATAGTAGAGATCAGGGTAACCGAATGAGGGCATTGAGTTCATCGTTTTAAAATAATTTCAGTAGTTGGTATTGGTGTGAGTTCTCCAATGATGTAATAAATCTAGGGTAGGTTTTGAAATTTCTATAATTAGAAATAATTTTATAGAAGCACGTGTATGAACATATTAGCTAGATTCATATATAGTTAAGAATCTAAACCACGGTTTGAGCTTCCAGTTTAGTTGTACAACAGACAAACCATGGCTTATATTACTTTTGGTTTCCCACTTGCTCAGAACTCAGCTTTGTAACTCTACTTCTGTTGGCATTGTACTGTAGCCTTTTAAACTAGACCAGTAGCTCTGAGGACCAATATTTCTAAGAAACATTTGAATGTTACCGGATGTCAGAATTCACTGCATGGACAACCATTGACTTTGTGAAAAGGTTAGGCTAAAACTTTGTTCTGACATGCCAGATTTCCTCATGCAATCCATCTCTGTAAAGTGGTACACACCCAGACTGTCACGTTATTTTTCTGCATGCTTAAGTTGTGGGAGAAGGAAGGAATCACGTTAGGTGAGGGGGAAAATGCAGGTGCTAGGTAGACATTCTTAGTTGAGACTTCTGGGTTTATAAGTGAAATGTAGTTTGAGTAGGGATTTCATACAGTATGAACAACGCACCATTAATTCTGATAAATTCATTAGTTTATCAATATTCTGCTGAGACATGTTTGCATTGTTGAGAGTGACTCCATATCCATTCTGTGGTTACCACTAAGCATCACATCAAAACTGGCCTTTCGGGATTGTGTTTAAACTACCTCTATATGGGAGAAGGGTTTAAAACTGAGTTTATCATATTTTGGTTTTCCATTTTGAACTTTAAACAAGTTGGACTGTACTGTTGGACTGTACTGTATTTCCAATTGATGGTTGATCTGGAAAGAACTTGAGTCTAGGTCTTCGGGGTGGTCCTGACAAACAGATGGATTTTGGAGAGCAGTTGGTCTGCAGCCCTGTGCATGGTTAGTTGGGAACGAACATCCTTGAAATCAGTGGGACTGATTTCAACAAACATACATACAGAGGAGCAATTATTAAATTAGGAAAAAAAGTTTTAGTAGAGGAATATAAACACTTGCTGCAGTGTCAGCCGGTTGTGCAGATGCTGCTGTTTTGAAATTTGTGCAGTGTGATAGTTATCTTATTCACTGGCAGGTACAGTAGTTTTTCCCATCCTTGCAGAAGTGCATTACTTCCCTTTGAACATTTGCTAAAGAATAGAGGGGGAAACAGTGTCTTATAGAACCTTAGAGATTTTCAAGTTTATTGATCATCTGGGTTTTCGTCTTCTCTACTTTAGGCATATTTACTCCTAAGCCTCATCGTTCTCTGAAATAAGTGTGCATTGGAATTCAGCCTTCCTATGTCATGTGGTAGAAATATGGTACTTTACTAAATATTTCACCCAGATTCTTCTAGTGGTGGACTGGCACTGTCCAATGACCAAGAAAACTACTGTGTGAGGATTTTCTCAGGCAAAATATTCATTGATTGAATATTTAATCAAACGGTACTTATATACCACTTTTCAACACAAAGTTCACAAAGTGGTTTATAGGCAAATAATAGTTAAATGGCTCCCTGTCCCAAAAGGGCTCACAATCTAAAAGAAAAAATGCAGAACACCACCAGCAACAGTCACTAGAAAAAGACACTGCGCAGGGGTGAACAGGGATGATTATTCTCCATCTGCTAAATACAAGAGGAACTCCACTTGAAAAAGCGCCTCTTCGTTAGCAGGGCTAAGTATTGAAAAAAGAAGCATTGAAAATATATCTGTATGGTGATGGAGTGAGTTCTGAGTCAGTGTGGTACAAAATATTCTCTTCTAAGTTTCTTGTTGTGAAATTGTGTTCAGGCGCTTTGAAATTCCTTTTGAAATTAACTAAAGTAAGGCATTTAGAAGGAGCACTGGCTATTTTGGAGGGCTTATCAATTTTAGCATATCTAGCAGAGTTGTAATTTGATGTTCGTACTGATTGCACTCTGTCTTGATCTTTGACCTTGTAAAAATATTCCCCAATTCTTCCCCTTCTCCCCCGCCCCCACTCCACTTTGATAGAAAGAGGTCGTTCAATCTAGTGGTAGTTTGGTTCTGCCCAGTTTCCCTTCCTGCTCTCTGGATCAAAGACCAGAATTGTTCTTGGGAAATAGCCTAGTTCTAGACAGTGCAGATTACTGTTTTTCCCCTATATTTCCTTAAAACAGAGGAAAAACAAAACTTTAATATTCTAATAAAAGTGTTGAAACTGCTTTTTGCAGTTTGGAAATAGTTTTGCACCAGCATATCTGATTTATTTTGGATTAAAATACAAAACGGCAAACCTCAGTTTGGACATGTAAACAGTTGCCTTGGTAGCTTCAAACAGAAAAATAGCTTCTCCATTAAGTAATGCCTGTTTAAGCAGGCAAAGGAGACTTAAGAGAAAAGTTTCCATTCCAGTATGTGCTCAGCTGACTGCAATTCTGTGCATATGTACAATTATTTATGTACTAATATTAACCCTATCTGCTCTCCCCTCTCCCTAGGTATTACCCCATCCCTGGATTTTGTTCCCAATTATTTTTATTCCTTAATTAATCCGTCGTTTAGAAGAACTTTTATGTTGGCACGTTTTAATATATTTCCTTCGGCTGTTCATGCTGGCCGCTTCCTTCACATTCCCGGTGAAAAAAGGTTTTGTTCTTTTTGCCATGGGCCCCCTGATACCTGGTTTCATATTCTTTTTCAATGCCCAGCACATCAACATCTCCGAAATATTTTTTTTGAACCCTGGATCTCATTCTTTTCAAATCCGACTGATGCTATTCCTTGTTTTTATGAGTGATGAGTGTGATTTTCTTACCGCAGCCGTTGCAAGTTATCTATATGAGATTCTTAAATCTACCCCCTCTTCCTTTTTTTTTAATCTATGCACTGCCTGTAACTACATGCTGGTTGTTGTAGTATGTATTTTGTGTATGCCAATAAAGGTTTTGGGAAACAACAAACAAACATACTTAGGAGAAAGCCCAATTGGACTAAGGGCCCCAATCCTATCCAACTTTCCATCACCAATGCAGCCACAATGCAGCCCTAAGGAAAAGGAACAAATGCCTCTGTGACTGTCCCCAGCACTGCAGGATGCAGGTCATGTCTTTTTGACATCCCTGCACCAGCACTAGAAAATGGGGTAGGATTTGGCCCTTAGTTGATTCTTTTCTGAGTTAACATGCATAGGAAGGCACAGCACCTCTGCTTTCCAAATAACTTCTTGGCCTTGGTTAAAAGACTCCCTGGCCCAGTTCGTAAGCATTTTGTGAGAGTTTAAGACAATTTATATACCATTTTTCCAATTGCATGAAAGCTCAGAGACTAACGGTCATGGTTAAAAACAAGCATAATAAAACATGTACAGCCAAATAAAAAACTTGAGCAGCGATAAGGCCAGCAGATTGGATCTAATTTTAAAATATTTGTATCCTGCCTCTCTCCCGAAGGAGCTGCAATGGTTAACCGCACCGTTTAAAAATTTCACAATCCAAATTTTAAAAAAAAATTGGCATAGTGTAACAAAAATCCAGAAAGCCTTGGTGAAACAAATGGGTCTTCAATGACATCCTAAAGGAGAAAAGAGAGAAAAGGGTGTTCCACAGGGATGATGCAGCACCCTGAAGGGCCTCTCCAGAAGGCTTTCGGGCATGGGTGTAACTAAGGTGCACACAGAAATTTCTATTGTTCTCTTCAAAATGCACCCTGTAGAGGTGCCTTGTCTTCCATGTTCGTGTTCTCTCTCTCTCTCTCTCTCTCTCTGTGTGTGTGTGTGTGTGTGTGTGTGTGTGTACATTTTAAAAGGAACATTTATTTATAATTTATATATTGTGCGGCCTTCATATCTGACTGGGTACTTTCTTGTATTTGGTTATCAATGTCTGCATACAGCAAATTAGACTTTGAAGATTACACAGTTGCTGGCCTGATTTTTTTGATGACATAAGACATTTGAGTACAGGCATGCCCCGGTATCTGCAGGGGTTCCGTTCCGAGCCCCCCACGGATACTGGAAACCGCTGATGCATGGGGCGCTGTTTAAATAGAAAGGGGAAGGTGTTCAAATCTTTTATTATTTTATTGCAGCAAAACTTCTGCATTTCCAAGATGGCAGGTAGCTTTCCGAGCTGCCTGCAGCCATCTCTGAGTCCTCCAAGGCGCCTCCATTTTTCAAAACACGCCCCAGAATGCAACGGTGTCCTGGAAGAGAAGGCATCTTGCTGCATTCTGGGACGTTCTTTGAAAAGTGGAGGAGCCTTAGAGTACTAGGAAAAGGCTGTAGGCGGCTTGGAAGGCTGCCTATAGCCCTGGAAATGCAGTGTTTTAGCTGTGATAAGGGGGGGAAGCTCCCTTATTGCAGCAAAAGTGCTGCATTTCCTGGGCTTTAGGCAGCCTTTCAAGCCAAGCTACAGCCTCTTCCTAGTTCTCCAAGCTTGGAACCACCAGAAAAAGGCTGCCTATAGCCCTGGAAATGCAAAATCGCTGCTCCCAGCTTTCTGCAACCCACCTGACATCAGGTCCCAACCCACAGTTTGAGAAACGTTGCACTTGGGAGCTCACTCATAACCGGGAGTTAGGCCGGCACAGTTAGGCCTGCACAAGGGCCACCATAAAGTGTAAATGTAAAGTGCATTTGGCCACCGTTGGACTCAGGGAGGATGGCGCACGTCTCCAAAGTGCATATTTTATGGTGTCCCTTTTGCTGGCCAAACTGACCTAACTGTGCCGGCCTAACTCCAAGTTATGATTGTGCTCACGGTCTTGTAATGTGTTGATAGGCAAAATGAAAACAGAACGGGGGAATTACTGGAATTACAGAACGGGGGAATTATTGCTTTGTCTCTGGTGCTAATCGCCTGTAGAAACTACAAGGTCAGTCTGTAGAAGAGATAATAATCTACAAAAACTAATCAAGGGCATTAGTGTGCTGCATTATAAAACATGGCACAGTGTTAAGGTGGCTGCCCAGCTCAATTCCATCCGTGGTATCCTGGCTTTAAGATGGGAAGGGTTCCATTAAAAAGAGAATGGAGGAGCTCAAATACCTAGATTAGCGCATGAGCATTCTTGAATTGTACGCGACGTTGATGTTTATGCCAGTCATTCTTTCCTGAAAACTCCTAATGTGCATATAGACGTAACATTATTTTATATAAAGTTTTGGACTATATAATTTAAAAATATTTGTTGTTGTTCAGTCGCTAAGTCGTGTCCGACTCTTCGCGACCCCATGGACCACAGCACGCCAGGCCTCCCTGTCCTCCACTAGCTTCCGGAGTTCACCCAATTTCATGTTCATCGCTTCGGTGACACTATCTAACCATCTCATCCTCTGCCGCCCCCTTCTTCTTTTGCCTTCAATCTTTCCCAGCATGAGGGTCTTTTCTAAAGAGTCCTCTCTTCTCATGAGGTGGCCAAAGTATTGGAGCTTCAGCTTCAGGATTTGTCCTTCCAGGGAGCAATCAGGCTTGACTTCCTGTAGGATGGACCGATTGGACCTCTTTGCAGTCCAGGGGACTCTCAAGAGTCTTCTCCAGCACCATAATTCGAAAGCATCTATTCTTCGGCGCTCTGCCTTTCTTATGGTCCAGCTCTCACAGCCATACATAGCTACTGGGAAAACCATAGCTTTGACTATGCGAACCTTTGTTGGCAGGGTGATGTCTCGGCTTTTGATTAAGTTGTCTAAGTTCGCCATAGCTTTCCTCCCAAGAAGTAAACGTCTTTTAATTTCATGGCTGCAGTCACCATCTGCGGTGATCTTGGAGCCCAGGAAGATAAAGTCTGTCACTGCTTCCATTTCTTCCCCTTCTATTTGCCAGGAAGTGATGGGAGTGGTGGCCATGATCTTAGTTTTTTTAATGTTGAGCTTCAAGCCAATTTTGGCACTTTCCTCTTTCACCCTCATCAGCAGGTTCTTTAAGTCTTCCTCACTTTCTGCCATTAGAGTGGTGTCGTCTGCATATCTGAGGTTGTTGATATTTCTCCCAGCAATCTTGATTCCAGCTTGTGAATCATCCAGCCCTGCCTTCCTCATGATGTACTCTGCATATAAGTTAAATAAGCAGGGTGACAGGATACAGCCTTGTCGTACTCCTTTCCCAATTTGAAACCAGTCGGTTGTTCCATGTCCAGTTCTAACTGTTGCTTCCTGGCCCACGTACAGGTTTCTCAGAAGACAGATAAGGTGGTCTGGTACTCCCATCTCTTCAAGAACTTGCCACAGTTTGTTGTGATCCACACAATCAAAGGCTTTAGCATAGTCAATGAAGCAGAGGTAGATGTTTTTCTGGAACTCTCTGGCTTTCTCCATGATCCATCGAATGTTGGCAATTTGATCTCTAGTTCCTCTGCCTCTTCGGAAACCAGCTTGTACATCTGGTAGTTCTAGATTCACATACTGCTGAAGCCTAGCTTGTAGGATTTTGAGCATCACCTTGCTAGCATGTGAAATGAGTGCAATGGTGCGGTAGTTTGAACAATCTTTGGCATTGCCCTTCTTTGGGATTGGAATGTAAACTGATCTTTTCCAGTCTTGTGGCCACTGCTGGGTTTTCCAAATTTGCTGGCATATGGAGTGCAGCACTTTGACAGCATCATCTTTTAAGATTTTCAGTAATTCCACTGGAATGCTGTCACCTCCACTAGCTTTGTTGTTAGTGAGGCTTTCTAAAGCCCACTTGACTTCACACTCCAGGATGTCAGGTTCAAGCTCAGTGACCGCACCATTGTGGTTATCAGGAACATTGAGATCGGCCTTATAGAGTTCCTCTGTGTATTCTTGCCACCTCTTCT
>JAJKFI010010415.1:813-19066 GCA_029204185.1 Lerista edwardsae
TCTGGTAATCCGGTGGATACTCTCTTTACATCAGTTTTTTTTTCTTCAGACGCTTGTGCTAATGTTAGAGCTAGAAAGGTATCAAGCACTGGGCAGAGTTAGGAAGGCATCAAGCGCTCACCTCTCCAGGATGCAAGTCCTCCTGCGACGGTAGGTGCATTGCATAAAGTGTTGGATGTTTTTTCCTGGTGTTTGTTTTTCCTCATGTTTCTCAGCCTGGTGTTGGTGCTGCAGCGATCTCAGTTCCATCAGTGAGGTAAGGCAAGGAAGGTAATCTTTGGGATTGTGCTTGATTGGGAATTTGTCCAGGGGCAGCAGTGTTGGCTTATTTGTATCAACGGCCTCCCTGGCTGGGGCCACTGTTTTGCTATAGGATTGGCGGGCCACTTGCTCAGTTCCAGCTTACCGGGATCGCTCCTAAGACATCCATGGGTTCTGCTTAACCTGCAAGGTGAGGGGCGGGTGGCTAATTCTCATTCTCCCAGGAGAGGAGCTGCAACTCCAGTGGTGATGGCAGACATTTGAGACAACCATGTGAAAGTGGAGGTCCACAGCATGTAAGGCGTAAGTCCACATAGAAGGTTTGTAGAAAGTGGAGCTGGTGGCAGGAAGTTGATAGCAAAGAACAGTGAGGAGCAAGGTCAAGAAGGAGATAGCCAGTGGTGGCATCTAAATGATTTAAGAACAGGAACTGTTGTGTAAAAAAAAAACAATGAGCCAGTGAGAGTGCAGTGGGCGGAGTCAGCCCTAATTTTAACAACAGGAACTCTGTTCCTGGGCATTCCTGCAAGATGACACCACTGGAGATAGCCCAAATCATGGGGTGGTGTGCCACAGTGATCTTGGAGCACCCTGCCTTTTCACCTGTTGGGTGGATGTTTTCCAAGGACATGGGGTGCATCCCTCCTATTTGAACCACTCCTGGACAATTGATCAAGTCTTGTGTGAAAATGCAAGATAGGGGAATCGTGGCTGTATGAAGCAGTGGCTGCGTACAAGATGCATCTGTTTTCTTGTGGTTGGGCAAGTGTCTCACCCTCACCCTTGCTATTAATTTGGTGGTGGCACCCCGACTTAGTTCGGTCGTCCCGTTTTGGAGTCCAGGAAGGAATTTTTGTTCAGCCATCGATTGGTTCTGCTGGCTGGATTTTTTGCCTTCCCCGGGGTGTTTAACCATTTAGATTTCTATTTGGCACTGGTTGGCTGCTTCATATTTGAATTGTCACAACTGAGCGGTTTCTGACCAGTGTGAAGGGAGTTGGGGGCTTTTAGCTAATTAGAGGCTGGAATGACTCTGGGAGTTCAGTGACTATGTGAATGGATGGGAGGGCTGGAGCCTGAGAGCAGGTGAGGAGGCTCTGGGGCAAATAAATCCAGCCTGGTCACATGGTTCCCCCGTGTGAATTCCCCCACTTGTAGTTCTTGGGGAGACAGGGAGGAGGGGGCAATTTTGGCTGGGATGCCAGGCCAACCTCCCCTCCCCTACTCTTTGAAGCCTATAATCAGGGATGGAACTCCACCCTCCACACTGCTCTTTAGGTGCGCTGCTGTTTTGTGAATAAAGTTGTGGCCAAATTTCTAATCTATGTGCAGTTGTGTCGTCTCTTATTTACCTCTGCAAATCGCAAGCATTCTAGGATGGAAGAATTACTGGCCATCAGAGAAAGACCATTGTAAGAACATAAGAAGAGCCCTGCTGGATCAGGCCAAAGGCTTATCTAGTCCAGCTTCCTGTATCTCACAGTGGCCCACCAGATGTCTCAGGGAGCACACAGCAAAATATTTGCATCTCATTGCCATTCCCTTGCAGCTTCAGAGAACAAAAACTTCATCTTTTGTTCTTGCCACCTTCTCAATTACAGAGCAGGTCCAGCAACCTGAAAACCAGCAAGAGTGGTGGGATTCAATTGGTTATAGCAACAGGGATTGAGATCGGTGGCAGACCCAGCCAAGGCTCCATCCTAAGTCCAGGTCCGACTATCTCCGCCCCCTACACCAGCTCCCTGCCTCCTGCGGCCCCCACAATGCCCCTGCCATGCCATGGCATGCTCCATTTTGGAGCTGTTTCAGTGCAGGGATGGGTGGGTGGGCTGAATGACTCATGGATCACCTTTGTGAGAGGAGAGCCACTGCCATGCCAACCCCTCTCCACCGGTGTGGCGCCTGGGGGCAAGTGACCCCCCCCACATATAGGGAGGATCACCAATGACTGAGATCACAGGAGTATAGGGAAAAAAATGTGTCACTGCCAGGAAACTGGGTTCCAAAAATCTGGAGCAAGTGCTATGTAGTCCTTTGTATTTATTGTTACTTAGCAAAGTTTTCCCTGACTGAAAGAGTCTGCTGACAGTTCAGCATCTTCCTGGTACCAGACAGAAAGATCTGATAAATTAATTTGGTCCTAACTAAACAGCATCTTGGCCTTCATTTTGGCTGGCACCTCCCAAGGTGCAACCCACATTTGTAACCTGACATAGCTGATCAGCTCTTTTTTAAATCCCATTTTGGGAATAGGCTGGTTTAAATTGACGGATGTCCAAATTGCCCCCTCCCAGATCAGAGGGACCAATGACTAGGAATAAGCAAAATCCAGTGGGGACCTGGAAAACTGTTGGTCAATGTTATTTTTGGGGAGTGGGGAATAAACAGTCATGGGACTCCAGTAAACACCTCAAGAGGATGCTTCCTACAATGTGTGACCTAGAGCTCTGTGAAGAATGGATGTGATCAGCTGATTCCCAGAATAGCCTCCGTACACACAGTTATGAGCAAAAGGGGGGTTCTTCAGGAGTGGGGTGCTTGCTTGTGACAATCTGCATCACCATTTTTTCAATCCCCTGGACCAATGTGATGTTCAGGTTTGGGCCATCTGCCAGTATTCAAACGGTGCCTGGGAAGGAGGAGAGAGCACTGCAGTTGTGATGGAATTTTTAGTCTGTGTGCACACATTCATCTACAATTAGAACAGATGCAAGGGTGGCCTGTGACTAATACAGGTACTATGTGACTAATCAAATACTATGGAACCCGCTAATGTGAACAGGCCCAGTCCAGCCCCATCAATACATACAGTTGTCTTCTATATGAAGATTATTATTGCATATTGAACATGGCAAAGGCAATTGTTACTGATCCCTGTTGAGTCAGAGAAACCCATTCTAGGGGTAAAAGAAAAGGTCTAAAATCTGATTATTTTGCCATGCAAAAGTTGCCAGGCAGTATTTTGATAGGATCTTGCTTGGGGTCAAACTACATGTTAAACAGGCGGTACAGGTGTGCCCCAGTATCCACTGATTCAGTATTCATGGTTTCAGTTATCCACAGATATCATGGATACTGGGGCAACTATTAAAAAGACAAGGGAATATTAAACAAATCTCTTTTATTATCTTGTTGCAGCAAAACGACTGATATTCCCCTATCTTTGAAAAGATGTCCCCAGCATCCACGGTTTCAGGTATCCATGGGGTGGGGAAGAAATCCCAGTGGATACTGGAGGATGCCTGTATTCCTTTGCATTTTCATTTGACTGACAACCTGCTCATGGAATCACTGCCAGTCTAAGTGGCCATGATTGTGCCTGAACTGAATTGCACTCACTGACTTTCCCCACCCACTCACTGCAGGAGGGTGCAACAGAAAGTGACTTTGGTGATTCAGATCAACAGAAAGCTGCCTTAGGGGGAACACCTGGACCAACTGTCAACATACCCTTATGTGATGGAATGTTTGAAAAGGGAGGGGTTTTAAAGGAGTGTTTGGCTCTGTTATCTCCTCTCACTTCCTGTAGAATGTTTCAGTAAAAGTCTTGTCACCTTGTTGTGTTAAATGGACTGCACGCCAGGCGAGCCACACACTCTAGATGTGGGAATTAGTTACAAATGAGCATATTCAGCATGCATGTGCACTCACAAGAATTGCTACAACACGTATGCCAGATCTGTGACTGGATTAAACGGTATGTGTGTGTCTGGATTAAAAAAATTGGATTAAAAGCACAGGCACACAAGGATTTTACAGATCTGCAGGCTATCCCCAGGCTTCATGTAACTCAGGGGTCAGGGAACTTTTTTACCTTTTACCCCAAAATATATTTAGATACGCTGATGTCAACCCCCCCCCCGCCCCCGGCAAGAACAAAAGAAAAAAAATTACATATTGGAACCCATTGCTTTTTATTTGATTAATTAATGAGCTTAATTAATGCTATGTAAATATGAAGTTGTAAAGGGTTTGGGAGAGTTAGGAAAGTTCTTTAAATATTTTTAAATCTTACTCTTATTGTAAATATCTAACTTGCTTAGTTAGATTTGATCCATATGCATGCATATGATATAGATTCATGTGCATGCCCGGCTGTGTCTCAGCAGCGTGACCGTCCATTACCCCCAGGAATTTCATTTTTACCCCATTTGGGGTAATTTACCCCTGTTCCCAGACCACTGATGTAACTGTATTTAAAGCCTCCCTGGATGTGGGTACTGATCCAGTAGTGTGCCATGGTAGAATATTGTAAATCCTGGTGGGCACATGTCATATGTGTCCCTGAAGATGCCACATTGTGTTCAAAGAAAGACAGGGTAATCTGTTAAAGAGGACTAAGACTGAGCTTCCAGAATAAGAATGTGTGAGCATCACTCACAAGCATCACTCTACAATAGATACCAAGCTCAGGGCTGGATTAAAGAAACCGTGCTTTTACTCATGCACACGGAATTCCTCAAAATCTGCAGGCTGCTTAAAGGTAAAGGTTTCCCCATGACCGAATGGTCTAGTCATGACCGACTGTAGGGGGCAGTGCTCATCTCCGTTTCTAAGTCTATAGAGCTGGCGTTTGTCCAAGCTTCCATAGTCATGTGGCTGGCATGTCTCTACGCCACAGCGCACAGAACACAGGCTGCTTATCTGCATTTAAATCCTCCTTCACTGCAGGCACCATACCTGGCAGTGTAGCAGGGTTAAATTGCCAATCCAGGTTTGTGTATGTCATTTATGTTCCTGCTGTTGCCATGCAGAGAAAGAAAGTATACCCTTCCCCTGCTATCTGTACCTTTGCTATAAGGATTTCCACCTATGTGTACTGTAGGAATTGGGATCTGCTACCTTCTTGAGATGTTTGTTTAAGGTCTGAGACAGAGAGAGTTTGGTAAAGCAATAGTGCTACCTGCTGGCAAATAAGAAAATTACAGGACAAGGCATTGGAATTAAGCTGTTTGAGCTGCAGAGCCCCTTCTCATTTCTTCCTAAGTGGATGGAGTGGTCCTCTTAGGGTTCTATTTTATAATTTATCATCTTTGCCAGTATTGAAATCAGACTATTTTTTTAACCATATAGCACTGGTTCTCAAACATTTTAGACTAGGATCCACTTTTTAGAATGACACTTATTGGCATTCTTGGACTGCAGCAATTGTACAACCATGAGTCATCCCTGACAAAAAGCAGGATGAGGACAAAATATTATGTAAAAACACTGAACTAAAAACAATTTTTGTTTAAAAAAACCAATCACTTGGAAATTCAAACTGTTGACACTCACAAAAGGAATATAGCAAGAGTAAGGTCTGTAACTGTCAATAAGTCTGCTCCCAGCTCTCTGCAACCCACATGACGTTATGCCACACCTACTAAGTGGGTTGCAATCCACAGTTTGAGAAACATTGCCATATAGCATACAAATGAATTACAAGAAAACAGCTGATTAGGGCTGGTGTCTGTTAAAAAGATAAGAGTGGGCGAGTAGCCAATCCCATTTGCAATTACTTGCCCAAGACACAAAGCTGCCCCACCTGTGACAGAGCTAATTTACCTCTGAGGCAACTATCCTCTTTGGTCTTTCTCTCCCTTGAGAACTAGACTGTGGGGCCCACATTTTACTCCAGCAGTGAAACACCTCAACCTGCAGACCATGAATATGGTGCCTTCTCTTTCCAAGGAGCCGGAGACATTGCTTCGCTTTTTAAAAGCAGATGTGGACAATCAACTGGGATGTCAAAGGAGGAGTGACATGAGAAGACACAGTGAAGATTCCCTTCAACAAATGGCTGATGGCCCAGTGAGCTGGAGAGTGGACCCAGGACACCGGAAAGGAGGCTGTGCACTGTGATTGCCAAAGCCCAGAAATGGAGAGTGAAAGGAGCCCATCCAACAGGCCTCCTCTGAACGAAGCCAGCTCTGAAGTACGTTCTAGTGCTTTCTGTGGAGAATCCTACTTTGTGTGAGGGTGAAGCATCTTGCACCAAAGCTGCCTCAGTGGTACTTCTTGTGCATTTAAGAGCCCAGTCCTATACAGGTCTACTCAGAAGTAAGTCCTATTATCACCAATGGCGCTTACTCCCAGGTACGTGCGGACAGGATAGCAGCAGTCTCGCTCTTCTGTCTGTTAGTGATGGTCTAGCACCAAAGACAGTGCATATTTGCTCCATTCAAAACCAGGCGGTCACATCATCAAAATGTTTGGTTCAGTTTTAGGCCTTCATTACACGGTGTAACCAAATTTCAACTAACTGGTTCCATGTTTAATGTTGGGCGCGAGGATTTCAAAACTGCTGCAATTTTTTTCTTTCAACTATGCTTTGTGTAGCACTCCCCAAAGTATCAGTGCACCTGAGGTCATACATGAATGTTAGCAAGAGTCTCGGGTTAGCTTTTTTACCATAAAGGATTTGTTTGATGAAAATGGATCATTAGAACTCTCCTGCTTCATTGAATAAAAGATATTCTGTGTAATTGGATATCCACAGGGTTCTCCATGCAAACTGTGACTGTATCAATCTTATGAACAGAGATAACAATCTCTTTTGCTAATGCTTTATTTTATCTGAGTTTAAAAAAACTTAGAATAAGCATTACATGGATATATTGTAATACAATGGGTAACTGCAAGGAAGAAAAAGGAAAAAAAAAGATATATAAGCAATCAGAACATTAATATATCCATACAGTTCATGTAGCTTAGGATATTTTATCAAGAAATGGCCTCCATATATTTTCAAATATGTGAGGACAACAATCTTGGCTGAAACATGGCAAGATTTATTCTTGTCAATAGACCTGAAATTAGAAAACGCAATATTTAGCAATGATTAGTAATTATTTCAGTAATCCATGGGGGGAGGGGTTAATGGGACTTTTGGATCACCTTGTGTTATGATTAGTGTTGATCAAAATTGGGAAGGAAGAGGTAGCAGGCTAAACAAATTTAGCCTGCTGCCTGCCTGGTATCAGCTTGAGCTCCAGGTTGGCAGGCTGCAGAGGGATGAAGAATTCACAAGGGCTGACGTCCAGTATACAGCCTCCAAGCTTTAAACTGCATGACTGTATCTGTATTCACATTCTGCATGTGTAAATTCCATTCCATGTTCTCTGTACATTTCCTACAGCACATTCAAAACGGGACAAGTCTAACTAACATCACAAACGTCATCCTTCTCGGATTCAGTGATCGCCCAGAACTGCAGGCAATTCTCTTCCTGGCTTTCCTAGCCATCTACCTGATTACCATGGTGGGGAATCTCCTCCTCATTGTGCTAGTCGTGGCCGATCTGCATCTCCACACCCCCATGTACTTCTTCCTGGGGAATCTCTCCTGCTTGGAGATCTGCTACACCTCCACCATCTTGCCCAGGATGCTGTTCAGTTTTCTGACTGGGGAGAGGACTATTTCGGTCAATGGCTGTGTGGTCCAGTATTTTTTCTTTGGCTCCCTCGCATCAACGGAATGCTACCTCCTTGCTGTGATGTCGTTCGATCGCTATTTAGCTATCTGCAAGCCATTGCGCTACGCCTCTCTCATGAACGGCAGGCTCTGCTTTGGGCTCATTGCTGGCTCTTGGATCAGTGGTCTGCTAAGCAACACCACCATAACGGCCCTGGTTTTGCAGCTGCCGTTCTGTGGCCCCAATGAGATTGAGCACTTCTTTTGTGATCTTGGCCCGATGCTAAAGCTTTCCTGCAGCAACCCACGCCTGGTGGAGCTTGCAACTTTTGTCCTGGCCTCCATGGACACCATGCCCCCATTTCTACTGACTCTGGTCTCGTACGTTTGCATTCTCGTCAATATCCTGCGAATCCGGTCCAAAGCCATGAGACAGAAGGCCTTTTCCACCTGCTCCTCCCATCTCATTGTCGTGACATTTTTCTTCGGGTCTCTGATCATTGTCTACATCGTTCCCCCAAACCATAAACTGAAGGAGCTTCAGGAAATATTTTCTCTATTTTACACTGTCTTAACCCCGATGCTCAATCCCCTCATATACAGTCTGAGAAACAGAGAGGTGAAGGAAGCTCTCTATAGAACTGCCAGAAAGGCTGTCAGTGTGGCCTCATTTCCTTAGCTTTGGGATCGCTTCACTGTTTTCTTACCCTGTTATCCAACTAGAAAAATGTGATGTGACATCAAGATCTTGCAAAAGACATCACGGTTGTTTAGCGGGTACCTCAGATCATCCTAACACCATCATGGTCTGCATGAGGGAGGCCTTGCAGAATCAGGATATGGAACATCAGGTCAGGAAAACCTCAAAATAATCAGCAACGAGATCTATAATCCCATCTATAAACCTGCAGCAAATCAGGAACAACAGGAAGCCAAAGTGAAGGCTTCACTTTAAAAGGATT
Organism: Lerista edwardsae; assembly: GCA_029204185.1. Taxonomy (NCBI): domain Eukaryota; kingdom Metazoa; phylum Chordata; class Lepidosauria; order Squamata; family Scincidae; genus Lerista; species Lerista edwardsae. Next base: position 9,432 of record JAJKFI010010415.1, read on the forward strand.
CAACAAAAATAACATTTGGTATGAGAAATGTGGCCATGTGAAGTATTTAGCCATATAAGTGAAAGAAGAATGATCAGTTTGACTTGGTCACTAAGAACAACGTTGGAGTTTGCACAATACTGTGTTTGCATTTGCTGCTGCTATTTCATCGGTTTTCCCGCAGTCAACGTGTGAAGGTCAGGCACACATCCCTACGTTATTTGATTTGGGGCAGGAGAGATCAGGTGGGCTTTACTTCCTGATACACAACCATTGTGTGCCCAAGGACAATGACTTGACTGTCACTCTTGGATTTGTTTTAATTCACACTTTGGGGGTGCAATACTAACCTGGATTTAGGCTGGCACAGTTCGGCCAGCAAAGTTTGGCTGGCACAAGGACCACCGTAAACATGTTTGGACCACTCTGAGTCATGGAAGATGGCACACATCTGTGTGCTGGCCTTTCTGACTCTGCGAGTGGTCCAAACATACTTGTCCCTTGTGCCAGCCAAACTTTGCTGGCCGAACTGTGCCAGACCAACTCCAGGTTAGGATTGTTCCCTAAGGCTGCAATTTTCCTGGGAGCAAGCCCCATTGAACACAATGGGACTGGCTGCTGATGAGACATGCCATAAGAGAGAGGAATAACTGTGCAAATAACTGGCAAGGATAAACATATAAAGCAAGATAAAACAGAGCGAAAGAAATGCAGATGTAAGTCTGGAATCCTGGCAGGAACACATATTGAATTAGGTGAGATTTATTGCCCAATAAACACACCTGGGTGCAGGCTAGAGGAGGGGAATGAGGAATGCTGGAGGAGGGGAATGGGATGGACTCCAAGACATATAAACTGGCATGTGAGAGGTAGGGCGTGTTCGGAAGGGGGAAAAGTACTCCTGGCTGGCTCAGTTTCCTATTCTTGGGCAAGCAGAAAGCTGGATGTGTTAGGCTACAATTAAGCAGGTAAGTCGGGGTGCAGGTGAGAGGAACTGGGGCTGTAGCCTGTAGGACTTCTACAGCAAGAGTAGTCATATCGTCAGGAGGAATGCAGCCTTTGAAACTGGTGGCAAAAGACCATAGCAGCACAGGGGAGAAGTCTGCATGCATTGGTGGGACGACAGGGGCTCACCAAGAAACCAGATGTAGCCATTGTTGCATTAAGGCTACCGTATTATGCAAATATACCTGGGAGACAGGGCGTAATCCTAACCTGGAGTTAGACTGGCACAGTTAGGCCAGCAAAGTTTGGCCACCATAAAGTGCATTTGGACCACTCACCCAAAGTCTGTGAAATAAATAAATAAATAATATTTTTATTTGTTAAAAATAAATGTGTCATTTATTATGTAATGCAGGTACATGGGTCATGACTAGGAATGTTTGAAAATAGTGTTTTTTCACAGATTTTGTGATCTGAAAGTTCTAAATTCTCAATTTTAGTAATATAATATTGAAGGCATTAAAAAGGTACCAGGTAGGTGATATAGTATCAGCCACAGTATTATTTCTAACTGGAAAAGTGAGGTTTTGTGTTTTTATACAGATATTTTCACAACGGTGGTGTTTTGTGTTTTTAACAAAAATTAACACCCCCAGTCATGATTGTGGCTGCATCTGCTGATTCCATACCACCTATATCAGTGGTTCCCAAACTGTGGGTCAGGACCTACCACTGGGTCACGAGTCAAATTCACATGGGTTGTGAAGCACCTAGAGCAGCCATATTGAAAATATAGGAAAATGGGATGCTAGAAAGTGGGAGGTCTGTGTGATTCTTTTGCTTGTGTCAAGGTTGTAATTAGGCTTTTTTCTTTCTGATTCACTTCGCTATTGGAAAATGTTTGAGAATCCAACTTATTGCTGCATTCTCAGGAAAGTAGCAGGCTTGGACATCACAATGACTGCACTTCTGGGCATGACACATGGTAGTTAATCTGTGGAACTCTTTGCCACAGGAGGTGGTGATGGCATCTGGTCTGGATGCCTTTAAGAGGGGACTGGACGGATTTCTGGAGGAAGGGTCCATCGTGGGCTATAGGCAATGATGGATTGTGCAACCTCCTTACATTGGTGGTGGGCTACTTCAGAGTACTGGATGCAAGGGAGTGGCAACAGGATCCAAGCATCTTGTTGTCTCATGCCTCCCTGGGGCACCTGGTGGGCTGCTGTGAGATACAGGAAGCTGGACTAGATGGGCCTTTGGCCTGATCCAGCAGGGCTCTTCTTATGTTCTTATGACACCATTTCTGGTGGGCTCCACACAGATTGTCATTCTAAAAAGTGGGTCCCAGTGCTAAAAAAATTTGAGAACCACTGACCTTTATCACTTACAGTACCTAGAACACTTTTAAAGCAGTTATAATTAATAATTACAATGTAAATTTTTGAATAAAAAACATACAGTAACATCATGTTCTGCATGACTAATTTTTTGGAAAGCAGCAAAATTTGCAAAAAAAAATAAAAGAATTTCCGTTCCCTGTACTTACATGGATTTATGTGAGACTTCATACAACTTGCTCATGCCTATACCTGTTTAGGCTCGCACTGTAATGCTGGAATGTATTTTAATTTAGTTTTTATTACATGTGTTTTAAAACGGTTTGAACCCACTCCAAGAGCTTGACATGAAATGAGCCAGATCATTTAATGAAATAGAATCCATTTCAAAGTAGAAATTAGTGACTAATGAAGAATTTAAATGGGATTTTATTGACTTGCTCTGGGGCAAAACTACAGGCGTGTGTCTTGATGGGCTCCTGCATTTTAAAATTTACCACTACACCAATGCAGGTAAGTGGGGCAGCTGATCTGGTCAATAGTGGATGGACAGGCAAGGAGAAGGAATGACTTTTCTTCTGTGCAAACCAGGAAGGCCAACCATCTCTTCAGAGGCCATATCAAAGTGTGTGCACATGGGCGAGTAGCAGACTCCACCCATGACCTATGCAGGCGCGTATCTTACCTGTGGCCCCCCCATGGCGCAAGCCATGGGGCGCTGGGCAGCGGTGGGGTGCCATCGCACATGGAACCACACGGTTTTTGGCCCTCCTGCCCACCCACGCTTCCCTTAGCTCGGAATTGGAGTGTTTCCAGGCTAAGCGAGGCATCTCTGAGTGAAGGGCGGGGCGACGTGGGGAGTCGCGGTTTCAGTGCCAGCCATGGGGCGCACTCAGGCCTCCGTGTGCGCCTGGACCTATGCCAGTGTTTCTCCAACTGTGGGTCAGGACCCCTTTGGTGGTTTGTAACCTGATTCCTGGTGGGTCCCACAGAAGCTCCAGTGAAAACACAGGTGATGGAAAGATCAGAAAACCTCCAGCCTTGAGACTATTGAAAAATCAGATAACTGCTAACTGCCCCGCAAAGAGCTAAGGTCCTGCAGTTTGCAAGTGTGTGCAACTGTAGAGAGGTAAAGGTTTGAGGGGGTAATTAAATCCTAACCAACGTTCCAGCACCACACAGGTAAGGGCAATGCAGCTCTGGGGTAAGGGAACAAACATTCCCTTACCTTGAGGAGTGCTCTGTGATTACTACTACACTGCAGCATGCAGCACATGCCCCATTGGCTCAGCTATGTCAGTGCTGGAAAGTTGGTTAGGATTGTTGGTCAGAGGCTGCATGGCGCAGAGGTGAGCCTGGCTGGTGCAAAGGCGTGACAAGCCGGGAGGGAGGGAAGGAGTGGGTGGGGGTGGCCATTTCTGGTGGGCAGGTGGGCAGTGCTGGCCTGGGGAGGGGGGTGGGCTTGGCCTGGGGAAAACCCTTTCCCCGGGCCACGCAGCCCTGATTCGGGCCACGTGGTCTCCCTGGATCTGCACCTGCTGTTTAGCAGTTTAGAGTTTGTAGGGGAGAGAGCCTCCCCGAAAGCAGTGCTGGATACAGTGCAGGCCTGCAGACCTGCCCGATCCAGCGTGGCTTAGGATTGTGCTGTCATACATGTGTGGGCTCCATGCAGACGTTCAGGTAAGCCTATTGAGGGCCATGTGTGTTGCTCAGTCATCCTGGTGATTACATGAAAATGGGAAATTGGCATACTGCCCTCTGTTCCTGTTTTGCTGCTGATTTCCAAGAGCCTTTCCTGTACGCACCTTCCTCCGTCTGCTGTAACCACTGCCCATATCCCCACTTCTTGTTTTATGTCCTGCAAGGAGAGCTTGCAGTCTCCATTATGTTGCGTGTGAGTGTGCAGTCTCCATTATATTACATAAAGTAAGGTAAAGGTTTCCCCATGACTGAATGGTCTAGTCATGACTGACTCTAGGGGGTGGTGCTCATCTCTGTTTCTACACTGAAGAGCCAGTATTTGTCCTAGGGCATGCTTCCGTGGTCATGTGGCTAGCATGTCTATATGCCAAGGCGCATGGAATGCCATTAACTTCCCACCAGAGTGGTACCTATTTATCTACTTATATTTGTACGTGCTTTTGAACTGCTAGGTTGGCAGGAGCTGGGACAAGTGATGGGAGCTCACTCCCATCACGTGGTCTTGAACTGCCAACTTTCTGGTCAACATAAAGCTCAGCAGCAGTGGTTTAACCCACAGTGCCACCATGTCTGTTATTATATTACATACTTGGTTCTAATTGGCAGATCTGTAGGCTCATGGCAATCATTCTGGGGCTCATACTTTGGCCACGAGTCATAGGTGAGAGTTAATAAGTTCAGGGAGTGCACGTTCTCCTTTGTCCACATATAGTCATAATCCACTGCAAAATTGGCATCTGTACAAAGCAAAAGTGATAAGAGCTTTTTGCAGCTGCAAGGCAGGCACTAGGCTGATTGCCAGGCCGATACGTGAATATTCTCATATTGCTGCCAAGTAGCTCTCTTACAGTGCCATCCTATCTGATGCTTAGCACCAATGCAGGGGCGCCTAGCATCCCCCCCCCGCGTCAGCGCTTGAACAACAGGGTCAGCGCTGCAGGCACAGCCAGCCCTGCTGTGCACACACTGGGCCTCTCTCGCGCCAACTGAAGTTAGTCGGCGCGAGGGAGGCTCCTTGCCGAGGCGGCACAGGGATTGGAGGGAGGGAAGTGGGGGCGGGACTTGGGCAGGATGTGGGCGGGCTTGGGAGGTGGTCATATGGCCACAAGACCACAAGACAGTGAGGCCGCGATTCAGGCCACGCAGTCTCCTCGGATCTGCGCCCTCTCTTTAGCAGGTGCGGATCCGAGGAGCACATAGGGGAGCGAACGCTCCCATGCTGTTTGGGGCGGGGCTTCAGCCTCTCCTATGCAATGTCAAATTTGGCGCTGCCGAGTCGGCCTCGCCAATCCGGCACTGCATAGGATTGCGCCCTCAATGAGAGCCAGGATGTTGTAGGAGTTGGGCTTAGACCTGGAAGACACAGGTTCAAATCCCTGCTTAGATACTAAGCTTCCTGGATAACTTTGAGCCGTTCACAATCTCTCAGCTTTACCTACCTCACAGGGTTGTTGTGAGGACAAAACTTCTGGTTTTCAACAGAGCCTTTGGGCACAACCGGAGCACAGCTGCAGATGTGTTCGGAGGGAGACAGGTGGACTCCTGGGGACAGGAGATTGGCTCCACCTGTATTTTCAGGACATGTTTAACTTGGGACCAATTTGGTGCCATCTTGCCACCTCAATCAAAGCCCCAAGTATCATCAAACATCAAAGCCAAGAATTGTATAGCAAAACCAGTCTGCTGGTCAACTTGGCAATCTGACAGTAGTCTTACAGTTTCTGGGTCTTCTGTGTCAGCTGTAGCTTTTGAGCAGTGTATTAAGCCCTGCAGTCTTGAAAGCCAGGAATAGCAGCAGGGATCTAATTACCTTCGCTTGTACTCCGTTATGGCATTCAGTGCTGCCCAGCACTGGGAAGTAAATAACAGAATGTACCATTCCACAGACACTCCTCATTGCCCTGACGTGGACCAGAGGAGAGCGGGAACGAGAACTTATTGTCTGCCAGAAATTTTTTAGTCTCACCTCTCAGGAATCTTCTACAACCACTTCTTCATTCTGAGTGCAGAGAGGAAGAAATGGAACTCAATGGGGCTGGGAAGGTAAGCTGCCCTTTTGACAAGCAATAATGCATCCATCTACTGGCATCAGAGGCGGAGGACGGGTGTAGCCCGGGGTGGCACAAGCCATGGGCGCCAGGCAGTGGTGGGGCGCCATTGTGCGGAGTCTGCGCACGAACCCGCGTGCTGTTTGCTCCACCCGCCCTCCCTCACCTCCGTTTCGCTCCAAAGTGGAGCTATTCCAGGTGCAGGGAGGCATGGCTGGACGACGCATGGGGACAGGGCGACGTGCTGGGGGCGCGGTTTTGTTGCCCTGCCATGGGCACACTCGGGCCTCCGTTCGTCCCTGACTGGCATCTGTTCAGAACTAAAGCCAATGTTTGTTTGCAGCACTTCTTGTCTCCGTATTGTGTGCACTGCGATATAATTAATCATGGGCTTGTCTGCATCTTTACATCCTGCTGTTCCCACTTGGCAGGGCTAACAGCTAACAGTTCCTAAAGAAGAGGCATGGAGTGTCATCACTCAATGGTGATACCGCACTGCAGGCCTGTGGGATATAATCACTGGAGCAATTGGCGCAACTTGCAAGTTATGTCACTGGTCCCCTTGGCTGAAAGTCAAAGTATGGTATCATGTGGCCTTGTTCTGGATATCACATGACCGTTCTCCTTTATCTGCTGTGCATGTTTTGGCAGGCCCAAAACAAAGTCCGGATCTCTGACTCTCTCTCAGAGGGTGAACAAACAGCCGTTGCTTCAAGACAGGAAGTGGTGAAGAAAGGCCTTGCCAAACTGGGGATTTCCTGCAATGTGGTAAGACTTCATTGATGCGGTTCATTGGCCTCGGCAGGACCAAAAGTTGCATTACATAGAACTTACTAGAGAGCTGCATCAGAGAATCACATGCAGTTTTTCTCTTAACCACAAATGAGCTCATAAAACTCACTCTAATTCTTTCCGGAAAACCCACAAAAACCAACAGATCAGATCTGTGTGGAAGTCCAGCATGTGGACACACTGTGTGAACAGCTGTCATCCAGTGGATATGTGGCAGCAGCAAGGTGGGGAAGTCCCACTTTCTGATTCCACTCCAAATTTCCACGTGTACCAAGTCCCATATGCACAAGCATCTGTGTGTACCCAAGTGTACATAGCCTCTGTGTGCATGATTTCTGTAACCCAAGCGGATATGTCAGTCAGGTTTTTTTTTCCCCTTCTGCCTTGCATAGTTCCCATTATGGGCACACTACCTGATAAATTCTCCTTTCTTCCATCAGAACCAAATCCCAAATATTGCAGTGCTGGGATCAGGAGGCGGACTGCGGGCTATGATTGCCCTTTATGGCACCCTGGCAGAGCTGAAGAAGTACAACCTCTTAGATTGCAGTATGTACCTGGCTGGGGTTTCAGGTTCTACCTGGTGAGTGCATAATGACAGCAGTGAGACCAATTGTTTAATACAGTGGTATTCAAACTTTTTTAGACCTGGACCCACTTTTTAGAATGGCACTCCTGTCAGGACCCACCGGCAGTGATGTCTGATCTGGAAGTGATGCTGTGGCAGGAAATGACATCATCAAGCAGGAAGTGCTGTCATTGTCACATAATAACATGACACTCCTGAAATGCAAATTGGCATTCTTGGACTGCAGCAATTGTACATCCCTGATAGGAAGCAAGATTAGAACAAAATATGATGTGAAAGCACTGAACTAAAAACGATTTTTTTTTAAAAAAATACTCTCACTTGAAAATTCAAACTGTTAATACTCACAAAAGGAATATAACAAGAGTAAGGTCTGCAGTTTCCAAAATGGCTGCTCCCAGCTTTCCGCGACCCACCTGACATCAGCTCGCAACCCACCAAGTGGGTCCCAACCCACAGTTTGACTAACACTGTATTAGGAGGCAGCATTTAGCGCAGGGCATCAGGAGGTCTCAGACTAGCCCTGCATATTCCCAAATACTGAGATCTCGCATTAGGATTGTGATCTGAATTTGTTCATGTTTTGTTGGTTTATGCAAACAAGCACAGATTTGTTTTCATTCTTGTTAAAAGGTGCGTTTCAGCCCTGTACAAAACTGAAGACTGGTCCGAAAAAATAGAGCTCTTGGAAAAACAGCTGTGTGAAGACCTTGTCCCAAACCAGTGGGACTTGAAGACGGCCAAAGCAGCAGTAATGGATGCAGCAAGAGATGAGCATTACTCCTTGACTGATTTCTGGTCCTATTTCATTGTGTATAAGCTGCTCAATCAGGTGAGTGGAGAACTCCAAAGCTGAGCAATGGGAATGAAATACACTAGATCAGCTATTTTCAACTAGTGTGCCCTGCCACACTGGAGTGTGCGAATGGTCCCCAGGTGTTCCATGGGAGTTTGGAGATAGATAAATTAGTAGGGCTGTTGGGGAATGTGAGCCCCCCCCCCACCAGCAGTGTGGTGTGCCTTGTAAGTTGAAAGTGAGAGGGCTACCTAGGGTGAGGTTGGCTACCAGTTGACCAAACATGGTCTAAGATCGAGAATCTGGAAGAATATATAGGCATACCCTCGTATCCACTGGAGTTCTGCCTGGTCCTCACTGTGGATACTTGAAACCATGGATGCCTTTTTAAAGATAGGGGAACATCAGTGGATTTTTCTCCAACAAGGTTGAAGAAGAGAGATTTATTTAATGTTCCCCTATCTTTTTAATAGGCATCCCAGTATCCATGGTATCCATGGATAACTAAAATCATGGATACCAAATCAGTGGATACTGGGGCACACCTGTATTAAGGAAGTTGAGGTTCTCTCAATTACTAAAGCCAACCTAGACCATAATGGCTCCCTATGGTTCTGCTGTGATTCTCCAATGTAATCTACCTCTGGAGGTAGAAGTGATATAGCTAAATGGTTGAGGGTCTGTTTTGCAAGCAGAAGGTCCTAGGTTCAATCCTTGGCGCATCTAGATTACACTCTCCCCACCAGTCCCTGGACAGGTGTTGTTTGTCAGTGTCATCATTCTAGACTAGATGGGCCCATTATGAGGGTGCAAACCTAATCAAATTTCCAGCACCGGGGTAAGGGCAATATAGCTCTGAGATAAGGGAACAAGTATTCCCTTACCTTGAGGAGGCCTCTGTGACTACTGTTGCACTGCAGGATGCAGGCACAAGCCTCATTGACACGGTTATGTCTGTGATGGAAAGTTGGGTAGGATTGCACCCCAAGGCAGGTTTATATGCATATATCCAACACTGCAAGGTAAGCAATGTTGATTTTGACTACACCTTGTTTAAAAGGTGAGACAGGCTACCAGTTGACCAACTGAAGTCTGACAACCTGAAGAGAAAGAAAAAAGACCCAAGGCTTGGTTTGGAATAGACTGGGCAGTAAATCAAGGCTGAAATCCTGCATGCACTTTTAGCTGGGCGTAAGGGCCCAATCCTATCCAACTTTCCAGCCCCAGTACATCTGTGCCATTGATGCAAACACTGCATCCTGAAGTGGGTCGGCAGTCATGGAGGCCTCCTCAAGGTAAGGGAATGTTTGTTTCCTTACCTTGGAGCTGCATTGTGCCTTTATTGGTACTGGAAAGTGAGATAGGATTGGGCCCTAAGTCACTTAGAACTTAGTGGGGCTGTCTTCTCACTAGCCATGTGTTGTGTTATAGGAAGAATGGTTTTT
>JAJKFI010010425.1:0-13696 GCA_029204185.1 Lerista edwardsae
CAATGCTTTATAGTATTGTCTGAAGAGACAATTGTACTTTAGGATAAATCAAGTACCGCATTTGTCTCTTCAAAGCACTTAGGCCGGATCCTATATGCGCGCTTCAGGGTACAATCTTAACCTGAAGTTAGGCCTGCACAAGTCTCTTGTGCCGGCCCAGGTGTGTTGCAAACATACTGTAAAGCATGTTTGGACCACTCACAGACTCAGGGAGGATCTGTGTGCTGGCCTCCCTGACTCAGAGAGTGTTGCAAACGTGTTTTAAAATGTGTGTGCAATACTTCTGGGCTAACTCCCTAACCTAACCCCAGGTTAGGATTGTGCCCTGAGACAAGTAGCAACCTGACACTAATTTTAAGGATAAGGCTTTGTAGACTACAGGCCACATCTGTAGGCGTGAGAACTGACATTTGAATTAAATTTATGCCCTAGGTAGTACAAAAACTCCACGAATTACAATTATAATTAGTATGCCGCTTTGTTCAAGAAACCTGTGAAGTACAAAGAGGAAACTTCAAATTTTCTCTCTTTTCTTGGTGATAGCCTTGCCACAGTTAGCCAGCCCTGGTACCATTCTGATTATTAGTAAACTATGTTTTTGGTGGATGCCCCTGAAGACTATTCCCAAACTTCACTTTGGTTCTTGCATTCTGAACTGACTGATCACTGGAATGAGAGAAAATCTGCACTTAGAGTCCCAAACAAAAAAGTTTGGGAAACACTTCCTCAAGGGCATGGAAGTAAATACTTTAAGAACTGTCTGCTCCTTAAGATCTTTATCAGAGGTCCTACTCGGGATGTTTTCTCCTTTGGATGCCAGGTGGGCAAGTGCCAGAAATATGGACCTTTTGGCAGAAGCATTCCAGATGTGCCATCCTCTCCTCAAGGGGAATCAAACAGCACCTACTCAAGCTTCTGGGCACTAGGTGAAGTCAATCATATTCTCTCATACTTTCAATAGGCTTTAATTAGCTATTTTATTGGGATGTGATTTTTGTTTTTGTTATTGGAGTGTCATTTACTATACAATGTTCATTTTAAATTCTTGTGTTAGCATGCATAGAAACTTCATGCAGAAAGGCAGAATACATTCATTTTAAAGCAAACAAATTAGTCATTTCACTTTGATTTAAATCAATTCACTGTGATGGAAACTTACAGAATTATAAAAATAATATACACAAAGAAGGTGTGTGCGCACTACGAACAGAAAGCCTATATCTGGCAACAAACAACAGAACATAAATCAGAAAGAACAGAGAGGAAGTGTCATCAGATGTTCAACATGCAACAAGTAATAGATGATCACTCAGCAAGATTCAGGTTACAATCCTATGCATATTTATTTGGGGTAATTCCTATTGAACAGAAGAATTATTTCTGAGTAAACCTATATGGCAGTGGTTCTTAAACTTTTTGCACAGGACCCACTTTTTTAGAATGGCACTCGTGCTGGGACCCATTGGAAGTGATGTCATGTCTGGAAGTGACATCATCAAGCAGGAAATGCCATCATTGTGACTAATCAAATGACACTCCTGGAATGTAAGCTGGCATTCTTGGACTGCAGCAATTGCACAACCATGAAACATCCCTGACTGAAAGCAACATTAAATCAAAATATTATGTAAAAGCACTGAACTAAAAACAAAATTTTAAAAACCCACTTGAAAATGCCAACTGTTAACAATCACAAAAGGAAGATAGCAACAAGAGTACCATCTGCAGCTTCCAAGATGGCTGCTCCCAGCTTTCCGCGATCCCCCTGATATTAAGTCGCAACCCACCAAGTAGGTTCCAACCCACAGTTTGAGAAACATTGCTGTACAGGATTGTGCTGCCAATAGGGCCCCAATTTTGTGACAAGTTCTGCTACACATATCTCTGGCAATACGTAATTAGAAATCAAACAGATGGGATGTGGAATGCACAGTCCCCTCTCAAACGCAGGTTTGTCTTCATTATTGTGCAGGTGGCTCAATGCAGCACTAATACTTTGTGTGTGTAGAGAAATTAGAATGTGTCACCTAAACATAAATCTGGAAAAGCCAGTAGTGCTATGTGCAGCCAAATGATCCATTAACTTCCAGAGTTGACAGAAAAGAGCACACAACAAAAAAGGAGAAATGTAGGCATCAAGCATAGCAAATGCCCAATGCCCATCATCAATATCCCTAACCACAGGACAGGGAAACATCCCGTACATTCATTCCATTCTGGCACAGACCAGGAGCCTAACTGTAGGAATGTAAAAAGAATCCTTTTGGATCAGACCAAGAATCGTCTAGTCAAGCATCTAGTTCCCTGCAATGGCCAACCAAATGCCTCCAGGAGACCCACAAACTGAAAAGACAGGCTCTTCCAGTGCTCTTAGCCTGAAACCAGTACTCAATGGCATAATGCTTCTGAAAACAGACGCTCCATGTAGGCATCATAGCCATTGGTCGACCTATCCTCCATGAATTCCTCCAGATTCAAAGCAAATGGGCCAACAGGGTAAGGGTTCTAGCCATGGCTTTTCCTCAATATGGCCATTTTCTATGTGCAGTGCATTTCAGATATGGGGATTCAAAATTATGGTGTTTCTGCAACCTGCATTCTGAGGAGGGCTGTATCATACACTTCTTCTGAAGATGTGATCTAATACTCAAACACATATTCATGCAGGATTTGTTCCCAGCCAATCAATGAATAGAACACAATTCGTACTTTGGCTACAAAGCACACACTGTAAGTAAATGTTATTTATGAACAAGCACTCAATCTGACAGTTGGCTGCTGTTTAATGAAATCCCTCTGACAAATCTTTTCTCTGCCAAGTGCTTATTTAATGTGCCCCTTGGGGATGTAAAGTACCTTTTCTCAGGTATGTACACCAAGCCCCACTGATGTGATCCAAGGCAGAAGGCCAAGAATTTGCACTTCACATCCAGTTCCTTTTGCCTGCTTATATTAGGAAAAACCCTTGTGACGGATACAGTTATCCTAATACAGATAATAAGAGAATTTGGAATGCTTCCATCACACCTCAAACACAAGGTAATAATTTTGTTGAAGGGATCTTTTGTGATAATGGGCAAGTCTCAGTGTGCAGCACTTCCAACTATTTATGTCTAATGACAAACAAAGCAATGTAAATGAACATTAAGGCAAAATCTGGGCACAAGTACCATTTAAGTTGTTGCTTAGAATGTGCTAAACAGAAAATATCTGAACACTGTATAACAGCCAGTAACCATGAAGCAAAAACACAGGGCCAGCCCAGAACAGACATCTGGGACAGACATCTGAGGTGGCAGGCCAAATGCCACCCACCTGTCCCCTTTATGTGGTGCCTTGCAATGCCAAATGCGCCCCCTTACCCAATAGTGTGCCAGCTGCCATCTCCACAGCTCCTCTTTCTCCTGCTCCCTGGATTCAGAATAGAAGAAGGGAAGGGAACAGAGGCATGGAAGAGAGAAGAGTAGTGATGTGTTGCAGTCACATTACACGTGACTGTATTATGTACAAAATAGTACTATTGTACATACATGTACATAATAGTACATAATATATATCAAATATAATAAAGTACAGAATATAATGCTGAATATATACAGTATTATGCACTATTTACATTTCTACCCTGCTTCTCATAGTTGATCACAGGGCAACTAACACAGCTATGGTTAATTAAAAAACACACAACCAAGGGCCCAATCCTATTCAGCTTTCCAGAACCAATGCAGTTGTGCCAATGGAACGTGTGCTTCATCCTGCAGTTGCAGGGAGGGGGAGTCACAGAGGCCTCCTCAAGGTAAGGGAACTTTTGCTCCCTTACCTTGGAGCTGCATGGGTACTGAAAATTTGGATAGGACTGGGCCTCAAATCAATAAAATCAAACAAATCCAATCAGAACAGACACCACCAAATGCCAACCGATTTATTCTCTCTCTCTCTCTCTCTCTCTCTCTCTCTCTCTCTCACTCACACACACACACACACACACACACACACACACACACACAGGGGCATGTGTACATCTCACCCATTTACATTTACCCTTCAGATTCCCAAGAATATTCATAGCACACTTTGGGAGATAGGGTGGAGCTGGTTTTGCATATAATAAGAGTTTCCTTTTTTTCAACCCAAGGTCTCTGTACTTTTCCATGCTAAACTGGAAGTACAAGTAAAGCACACAAGACAACTTCCCAGGCTAAAAAAACCCAAACCACAGCTCTCTCCCAGTTATCAGAAAGCCAGTCAATACAGACAATACATGATTGATCTTCTTCTGCACTATGGAGGTCAGGAACAAAAGACAGACACATGTAGGAGGAGAATCCCTTTGCAAGCATACAGCAGGGATTGCAAGACATCAAATACTCTTCCAGACTTTTTCAACACGAACAATAACATAGTTCTTCAGAAGCCTGAAGCTCAAGCTAACCCTTTCACCCAAAACCAAGATCACTTTAACTCACATTGAAGTTCCAGGCCTCTGCACTCAAATGAATCTGCTGAGGAGCTAAATATCAGTGGCAATACCTGAGGAAATGTTCAGAGCAGGCAATGCCTACATTTCCATTACAAACTTGGTTTTTCAAAATGTAATAGCATCCTAAAGTAAGGGGCAAAAACTTAGGGGCAGAGCACATGTTTCATATGCAGAGTACGTCTCAGATTGTACAAATCAGCAGGCTCTGATTGTGCCTGGGGTGGTGCGGTGCTAAAAGACATAACCATGCCCCCTGCGCAGTCTTGCCACGCCCCCTGCTTCCGGAATCACTCCATTTTGGAACATGAACAGAAGCAAGAGTGGGCTGTCTTCTGTCGCGCCCAGGTCCCTCACCAGCGCTCATGGCAGGTGTTACACTTCTGACATCTCAGATTCCATCATTGGCATCACCAGCCAAAAAGGATCACAGTTTGTATGGCTGAGAAAGAACTCTGCCTGAAGCCTTAGACAGAGTAGACAACACTAGGCTGGATAGGCCAATATAGTACTCAGCAGTGTAGCTTCAAATGTTCAAACATATCATTCAATAGGCTGCTATTGAAATTAAAATGATGACTTCCAACTTGATCAGTTTAAAACATAAAATGGAACTTAAAACATGCCCTGACATTTCTGTAAAGCTTTCACATACACAAACAAAAATTAGGGTGGGGTGTTGGAAAGATACACTGGAAAAGACACCAGGGAAAAATGAAAGACCCAAGAAGCGTGTTAGGCTCTACTCTGTAAATCAGTAAACTACCAGCATATTAAATTTGGAAGCGCTTCTGTGCGAAAAATATCAGGAGAATTTGGATGCAAGTTCCTTCCATTGGGAAATAAAGCATATGTTGGAAGATACTACATACATAACCCCTGCTAACTGGGCAAAGGGAGACCTTTTAAAGTGGAGTCCTCTTATATTCAGCAGGGGAAGAGCAACTGTCCCTCTTCACCCCAGCTGAAGTAATGGCTTTTAACCTTCTGAATGCCAAAGACTGCAATCCTAACACACTTTATAGCAATACAAGGCCCATTGAATACTAAATGACTTACTTCCAAGTAAACATGAAAAGGACTGCTCTTGTGTACAGTGAAGTATTACCCCATATGATAACATCATAGCAAAAGATGGTATGCCACAGGAAACAGAAACACATGAGAGTAGGATAGTGACATGAGTGAGGAGGTCAAAGGTAGATATAATACGGAACTCAATCTCCCTGCCAAGCATATTGGAACTCTGCATGACTGCAGACAGGCAAACTGCATGCATGTAGGCCAAGTATCTATTCGGGAGCTGCTTAAGTCAAGGAAAAATTCATCACAGATATTTGCATCGTCCTTTTTGATGAACTGAATACAGGACATATGCGTGTATTGGGAGCTGGTGTTTTTCACACCAGGGTCACACCGTAAAGGCTAGAGTTCATTTAATCAGAAATATCTCTGGATGTACAGTAAATATAATGAAGGATGTAGGCAAATGAGAATTAACCCTGTGTGATTTACTTAGGAAAACGCAATGTGAAAAATTAGAGCCAAGAGTCAATCTGTATTATTTTACGCAGTAGAAGAGAGCCATTAGAACAGGGGCAATCACCTCCAATAAGGAACCCCAACCATCTATTAATTCACTCCTTTGGCAAACCTGTGTGCAATACACATTGCACACATGCACACACATAGAGTAGATGATATAATGACAATGACATAGAACAATACCTGTCACCATCTGGAACTCTTCCGTTCTGTCCCCCAGAAATTAGCTCCCATAAATGTCTGCTTTCCGTGGGATGCCGTAAGTGAAATCCAAAACGGCAGCCCCAAAATCTATTTATTAAAACAGAAACAAAAGACAGACATTATACTGATTTTTCTTTTCTATAATTGCATGAACACTTGTTTTCCGGCACAAAGCTGGTTTATTTGTTAACTAGTGACATGTTTGCTTCAGCCAATATGTCAATAGTTCTCTAAGTGATGGTGCAGAGTTCTGAAGTGGGATTCCTGCCCACAGAGGGCATATCTTTTGCCATATCCCAGGAGTCAAAGAACTATAGGAGAACATCTGAATCATTTCAGGATAGCTGAATCCCCCTTCTCTGTGGTCCTAGAGTTTTGGAATGGGAAGCCCCACTGCTTGGTTGTGGGCTACACAGTTGGAGGGATATTTTTCAGTCCTATTATAGGTTCTCTGGTTGTTCTAAAATGACTTTTTAACATTAATAAACTAGGGGCTGTTCAGATGTTCAGTTTGGTATAGATCATAGGGGAGCCCTATCGTTCAGCGTTGAACTGCATGTGACTCTGCCTGACTTCTCAGTTGTCAAAGACTGACCCAGTCGAGAATCACAGGAAAATGGATCCTGCTTTACTGGTAAGATGTTTCTTAGCTTAAGAGACACTGAAGAAAATCAAGGTAGTCAATACAAGTTATTATCTGAAGCCAATACTTAGTATTAAAGCAAGAAACACTCACGAAAGCATGACAATGACCTCCTGACACAAAAAACCTACACTCAGATCTCAAGTCTCTGGCCAAGACAACTTAGCAATGAACAGAAGGTTACACAAAACAGAGATGGGTAGATATGAAGGAGGTTGCCTTTCTAGTTAGATAACATGGAACCTTTGGACAAGATCCCACAAAGATACAGTACGTACAACATGATGCAAAAAACTAATGATCCACACTGCCTCTGTTAGGGCAGACTGGCAGTAGGAAACCTCAGCTCATAAACAAAGGGTCATGTAGTACATTAGAGCAGTGTTATTCATACTGTGGGTCAGGACCCACTTGGTAGGTCGTGACCTGATGTCAGGTGGGTCATCAGCAGCCATCTTGGAATCTGAACACCTTACTCTTGTTATATTCCTTTTGTGAGTGACAACTGTTTGAATTTTCAAGAAAGGATTTTTTAATTTTGTTTTTAATTCAGTGCTTTTAAATCATATTTAGTCCTAATCTCGCTTTCTGTCAGGGATGTTTCCTTTTGTACAATTGCTGCAGTCCCATTTGCATTTCAGGAGTGTCATTTTATGATGTTACAATGACAGCACTTCCTGCTTGATGATGTTACTTCCTGCCACAACATCACTTCCAGGTTAATGACATCACTTCCGGTGATTCCCAACACGAATACTATTTTAAAAAGTGGGTCCCCGTCTGAAAGGTTTGAGTACCACTACATTAGAGGCTACCCAATTTATTTCCGCACCAGTTTTTATGGACTGAAATACATTGGCCGGTTGTTAGTGCTAGAAGACTCTTTTTTGTTGCAACGGATTAACTTGGATCCAGAAGTCTGGGTTCAGTTCACAGTATGTGTGGTTCATTTATCACATGCAGTCACCTCCCCTTCCAGGTGCTACTTCTCAAGTCTGGTTAATCATGCTTTGTGATGCTCAAGCAGACAGACAATCTGAAATAATATCTGAAACCAAACCACCAAAACACCGACCCTAAACAAAATACAGCAGGAGAAAAATCAGAAACCTAAGACTGATTCAAATTAAACTCACCGAAAAACAAAACATCTTGCAGAACTTTATAGCCACTCACATTTATCTCAGCATATCCTTTTGTAGACCACTGCCCACTTCACCAAAAAGACAGAGAATTTGGTGAAAGTTTTTTCACAGTGGAAGGAGTTTCCCAATCAATTCCGTATCAGTGAAAAAAGTTGATACACCACCTGCCCATGCAATGCTCTATTGTAGCAAAAGCCATTTTAGAAGAGGATGTTTGCATTGCCATCTGCTTTTACACTCAGCAGCAGCTTAATTTGCAATTATGCCTATAAGTCAACATTCCCTTGACAAAGTGGCTTTTAAACTACTTTTAAGGTGGATTTTTCAAAGCACTTTTGCAGCTGTTACACAGGTAACAGAGCTCTTGAAATAATCACACCATTAAGTGTTTTGAGGCTGTCTGGAAAGTCTACAACAGTATCTGGTTGCATTAAGTCATAACAGGATGACTTGTAAATGGTATGAAGCAGCTGTTGCCCAGAGGACTAAGCTCTGTAGTGCTATACAGTACCTGGGGCAAGAGAGGAAAAACGTAAGTACAGCTAAATCAAACCAGTCATTCCTCTGGTTACTGTTCCTTGCTGTGGCTCTTAGGTCTCATCATATGCAACCACTAAATCAGGAAACAAGAGGCTATTCCTCCAAAAATGAACAAAAACTAGAGGCATATGCCTGTACATTGGACCACACCACTCCAGCTTTTCTCTTTCTAGATGCTCTTGTCCAGCATTGTCTGGTTCACTATATTAAAGGACAGTAATAACAGAAAAATGCCCAAGACAAAAGCCAAGCGGACTTGAATTTTATCATTTTTGAAGGGCCTGTGGAATCAACGGCTGTCTTGTCCTGCACAAACTGGATCATAACCTTGAACATCACAGCATGGAATAACTACCACTCTTACGCTCATTATCTTCTTCTTATGCTCAGTTCTTCTCCGGATGGAATCTGTGGGTGGTTACTTGGGCATTGGCACATACTTTGGTCAACCATTATCAAGTTCATGTATACAGGCATGCCCTGGAATCCACTGATTTGGTATCCACAGTTTCAGTTATCCACAGATGCCATGGATACTGGGATGCCTATTAAAAAGATAGGGGAACATTAGACAAATCTCTTTTTTTATACTTCACTGCAACAAAACCATTGATGCTCCCCTATCTTTAAAAAGGTGTCCCCAGTACCCACGGTTCCAGGTATCCACAGTGGGGTCTGGAACGGAACCCCAATGGATACCAGGGCATAGCTGTACTCGTATGTGGACATAGCATTTCAGAGGCAGGTCCTGCCAAGACAAGTAAGTAGTCAGCCACAGATGGAATGACCCATACTAAGGAGGACCCATACTAAGACACCACTGTTTTCATACGTCCCAAAAAAGGCTTGACTGAAGGACTCCAAGGAGTCGTGGGGAAAAACAGAAATTCTTACCATTACCCACCAACTCATCAGATGAATGGTTTGTAATTTTAGGACTTGCTGTCACCACACATGAGGGTGGTAGCTAGAGTTCCCCAGGGTGAGATTTTGTATTATATTGTTTTTGGCCCCTTCTGGTGTTTTTTTTTTTTTTTAAGAAGATAGTTGTTGGTTCCTGTTTCAGACTTTTGAAACCCAGGAGTATGCTACTGCTTTTCTAGAACAGTCTAGGATGGCAGGGTCAATGGTCCCCTTAGAATAGTGGCAGGAAAATGAAAGCCCTGCCGAAGAGTGGGGTTATCCCCAGGAAGTTTGAAAGAAAAAGATGGAATAATCTCCAGGAGTCCTGAAGATCAGGAATCTTACACAATTCTTACACAACAATTAGAATTACACCACTAAAGTAACTGTTTGCTCGCTCATAGGGCCTCTTGAGATGTTGCACAGTAGCAAATAAGTGGTCAGCCACAGCCAATGCTGACCCTATAGCAGCAGCTGTGTGTCAGCATACTTACAAGTTTTTATTAATAGTTCTGGTTAGATGAGAAACCATGGTGGTGGTACGGGGGAGAGAACTAGTTAGACTTCAGAGTATTGTCTGAAGATTTAATGCACACTGTGATACATTTGCTGCTCAGTTCTGTGTTTATCATGGAACATATTCACAATATTAATGTCAAAAAGGTATGCTGATTCACAGGTTGATTCACAACCTCCAGAGTCTCTAGCACAATGAGTTTCAAAATAGCAGACTTAAATGGTAGATGGTGGAAGAATTGTTATTCCTATCATGATCATCATGGAATTTCTGAGCCCCTAAATGTGGAAAGTCCATCACCAAAATAAAATTAAGAATGTTTAAACTCTCTCTCTCCCTCCCTCCCGTTGGGGGGGGGGTTCTAAAAAGGAAATAGCTAGGATGGGCATGGAAACCACATTCCTGGCACAATACCAAGCACATTAAAAGGAAGAAGCCTAGGTGGTAACATGCTGTGCATGTTAAAAGGCACTTTGGTAAGAGACGTATTCCACAGCCCTCACCATTTCCCCCCAGGCCTACAGTGCTTGCAACAAAGACAGTCACTGCTGTACCAAGAAGTGACTGACCAGAAGCTGTGCAGACTTGCAAAAATAATCACATAGCAGAAAAACCTGGCAGATGACAGGCCTCTTATACTATCCTGTAAGCATTCTATGGCTTGGTTCAGATGATGCACAGAGACTACATTGAATCCTTGTTTTACATGATGTCAGCCTTAAGAACATAAGAAAAGCCTTGCTGGATCAGGCCGAGGGCCCATCTAGTCCAGCTTCTGTATCTCAGTAGCCCACCAGATGCCACACAAAACAACCCAGATAGTTGTATGTCGCTGCCATTCCCCTGCATCTGGCATTCTGAGGTGAACTATTACCCCTGCTCCACCCCCAGGGAATTCGAAGGAATACCAGACTGAGGTTGGGATTTAATTTTATTAAACACAAGTGATCAGTTTTTAAGTCATGAAACCTACTGAAGAAACCATTCCTCCCTCACCAGTCTGGGGTAGGCAAAAAAACTGCCATTCATGGCTAATTCAATTCAAAAATTCCTACCCAGCCCTCATGATGAGCGACCAGCTAATCTCAGACTGCACATACCTGTCATAGCTTGTAACTTGTGATGGAGTGCCCTTCCATTAATCTGTCCAATCCTCTTTTAAAGGCACCTATGCAAGATGGCTTCACCACATCTTGTGACAAGGAGTTCTATAGACTAATTACATGCTGGGTACATAAGTATTTTTGTTTGTTTGTTCTAACTCTCCTAACACTTAGCTTTAGTGGATATCCCATTTTATTTCTGGTATTGTGTGAGAAGGAAAAGAGAATCCCCCTCTATCCACTCTATCCCCCCGTGCATAATGTTATACGTATCACAGTGCAATCCTATTACGCCTGTTGTGTCGACGCTACGACACAGCAGCAATGCAAGGGGCGGAGCGCCGATGCGGGGGCGCCAATCTGCTCAAGCGACGGGACCAGTGCTGCAGGCAGCACTGGTCCCATTGCGCCCACGCTGAGCCTCTCTTGCATCAGCTGAAGCCAGCTGGCGCGAGGGAGGCTCCATGCAGAGGCAGCAGCAGGAGAGAGGTTGTGGGCAGGGGGGGCAGGACGTGGCCGGGCTTGGGAGGCGGCCATATGGTCGCTTCCTAAGCCCGTACGGGGAGCCACACGGTCTCCTTGGATCTGAGCCTGCTATTTAGCTTCGGCTACCTTGTGTGAGGGGGAGTTGTGCTGAAGTTCAGCCGCTTCTCTGGTGGGAGCAGGGAAGCCATTTATCAGCCAGCAAGAAGACAAACGGGTGCCAGAAAGAAGGACTAAATCCAGAAAAGATCTATCTGTATGTGTGTAGTTCTTGAAAGATAGAACATTTTCGGTATGAATTGTACAAACCTTTGGGTTTCTGAATAAAGTCTGCCCATGTAAACCACCTTGAGTTATAGTCATTAGAGAAATCTGGTGACCTAAGAAAGGCGGTATATAAATCCAAGTATTATTATTATTATTATTATTATTTAGCAGGCGCAAATTTGAGGAGCGCATAGGGGAGGCTGGAGTCTCCCCCTATGGTAAGAGAGTACATGTTCCCTTGCCACAGGGAGGCTTCAGCCTCTTCTAAGCAGCGTCGGATATGGCGCTGGCCCGTCGGTCTCGCCAGTCCGGTGCTGTTTAGGATTATGCCCTCAATCAAGTCCCCCCCCCCAGGCACCTTCTGAAGAACCCCAAATGCAGTAACCTTTCCTCATAAGGGAAAGGGTGTCCCAGCCCAGTAATCATTTTGGTTGCTCCCTTCTGTACTTTTTCTAATCCCACTATTTCCTTTTTGAGATGTGGCGACCACAACTGTACACAATACTCCAGGTGTGGCCTTACCATCGCTTTGTACAATGGCAATACAGTATTGGCTGTTTTATTCTCAACCCCCTTTTTAATTATCCCTGGAATTGGGCTTCCCCACTGTTGCCACACACTGGGTCGACACTTTCGTAGAGTAGGTTACTATCACTCCAAGACCTCTCTCCTGACCTGTCACCAAAAGTCACCAAAAGTTCAGAACCCATTAACCTATAAGTGAAGTTTTGATTTGTTGCCCCCATGAGCATCACTTTACACTTGCCTATATTGAAATGCATCTGCCATTTTGCTCTCCAAATTCCCCCAATTTGGAGAGATCCCTCTGGAGCTCTTCACAATCCTAATTTTCACCACCTGGAATAGTGTCATCTGCAAACTTGGCCACCTCACTGCTTATCCCTGTCTCCAGGTCATTTATGAACAAGTTGAAAAGCACTATTTAAAAGTAGTTGGTTGTGCATACACCTCTTCCATTTCATGCACGAGAGGAAGTGGAATTCTATTTTCTTAACCAGGCAGTTGAGGCTTCTTCTAACCAGAGTGCATCTGAATGCTGTTTTCAGGTTGGCATCACCCAGTTTAGCCACCACAACAAATCCTACCTTGTTTTAAGCCAAGATTGGAAATAGAATCCTCCCACACACATTTGTGCTCAAGCATAGGAGACACTTTGCAAAACCAAGATTCAATCCTGGCTAGAGGTGTCTGAAAACAATGTTATTCATCTTACTCAGAAGTAAGCCCATTTTGTTCATTTAGACTTAGGCTATAAATTTCTCCTACTTGCTGGAAACAAACAACTCTACATATGACAAATCATCTGTGCCTACAACTAATCTTTGTTTAAAGTGCAGAGGACCCTGTGGAGACACTCCCATGAAGCTGGGTAGGCTTTTTTATTTTCATTTGAAATCGTTCCCACTTGATGCAACAGTGCATGCTTATTCCAATACTAAAAAGCCCTACATGGAAAACTGGACTCTTTATATCCAAGGTTAAACCAATATTGGGTACTGTATGGGATATGATTAATGAGATTCAACATCACCCTCATCACTCACCTATGCTGACACCATTTTGTAAGTGTATATTTTTAATTTTTCTCCCAGGCTGTACAACTCCTGCAGATAACTCATATTCAGCTAGGTATTTCTTGATATGTTTAGCTGAAAGGCCATCCTCATCCACTGATTATGGCTGCAACATTTCTTTCTTGTAACTAAAAAGTCACTTGCAGAGTAGCTAAACTGCATCCGAGGCAGCGATGATGCCAAACTATCCTAAGTCAACAAATTTAGAACACTGTCTGAGTGCAACTGAGGATTCACCCTATGCTTAGCTGGCCTTCCAGCATTTAATATCGTC
>JAJKFI010010439.1:0-16298 GCA_029204185.1 Lerista edwardsae
GGGGGGCACGAGCCTTGGGGTGCCGGGCCGTGGCAGCGGCTCTCACCCCCCCCGCCCCGGCCCCTTACACTCCGAAATGGAGCATTTCCGGGGTAAAGGAGGCGTTCCTGGCAGCGTGCGGGGCGGGGCAATGTTGGGGGGCACAGTTCCAGTGCTGCCGGGGGCGCGGTTTCAGTGCTGCCAGGGGTGCGCACAGGCCTCCGTATACACCTGAGTTCTGAGGAGGAAGAGAGTGAATCCCAGCAATAGTAACTTGCACCGAATTCTATTCCCTCTTTCACAAGGCTGACATATCTCCTTTCTCTCCTTGAACCTACACCAGCTTCATAGCTGGTGTGGGTCCAAGGAAACCCATAGCTGACCAGGCAACCATCTGAGATGTAAGTATAAAACTTCTTTACTTACCTCTCATTGGCCATCTGGTCACTCCACCCACCCACCACAGCATGCTGCTTGCACTCTGTTGGCGTGACTCCATACTATGGAGTCACCTGAGATAGGATTGACTCTTTGTTTACTCCCTCATGAAGCACCCAGGACATGTCATTTTGTTCATGCAACCTAAGTCAGACAAAGTTTGACCCAAACAATCCAGAGAGAGTGGTGGGGAGTGATCTGAAGCAGCAAAGAATTCAATTGAAGCCAGTGGAATCAGTGACCGCGTAGGCCTTCAATTCCTCTTACTGGCTTGGTTCCTACTCTTAGAAAGCAATCCTAAACAGGAGTTAGGCTGGCATAAGTTAAGCCAGCAAAGTTTGGCCAGCACAAAGGCCACCATAAAGCATGTTTGGACAACCCTCGGAGTCAGGGAGGATGGTGCATGTCTGTGTGCTGGCCTCTCTGACTCAGAGGGTGGTCGAAACATACTTTACAGTGGCCCTTGTGCTGGCCAAACTTTGCTGGCTTAGCTTATGCCGGCCTAAGTCAGTTTAGGATTGTGCCCTTAAACAAGTACCCATGCTGTATTGGATGGTAGAAGAAATCAGCCAAGTAAGCCACAGAATCCCTACAAAAAATGCATGGCCCTGTAACAGGATTGTAGCCATAATGGGGAGCTGTGGGCAATGGCCCACTAGGTCAAAGAAGATGCCAGTTGCCAAGGTTTGGGAACTACCACCATTGAAACTTCAGTGCCTTGGCTTTCTGCCCTCTATGTTTGTTTGTTAGGGAAGGGCATAACTCCATGTTTGATCTTGTATGCAGAATATTCCACCTGGGGCATTGATAAGTAGGGTTGTGAAAAACTCCTCCCCAAAGCCTGGAAGGTCACTACCAGTCAGTATCAATAATGGGGCAGCGCAATCCTAGCGTGCCCTTGCGTCAATGCTACGTCATAGCGTCAACGCAAGGGGCAGAGCACCGACGCAGGAGCGCCAAGCAGCACCCCTGCGTTGGTGCTCCATCTCTGAAGCTGATGCTACTCGCAGCTTCAGCTTCAGAGCACTGACAGAGAGCCTCCCTTGCACCCATGGAAGACAGTCGACGCAAGGGATTCTCTGTCCCGGATCTGGACAGGGATTGGTGGGAAGGGGGAGGAGGGATCTAAGCGGGCTTGGGAGGTGGCCATAAGGCCACTTCCTAAGCCCATCAGCGATTCCTAAGCCCGATTCAGGTCGTGCGGTCTCCTTAGATCGGATATGGTGCTGATCCATCAGCGTCACCAGTCCGGCGCTGTTTAGGATTGTGCCCTCAGTTAGTTGGACCAATTGTGGGCCCTAATGTCAGCAGAAGGCAGATTTCTGCGTTACTCACTTTCATCAGTTTATGCACATCTAAGAGCCCAAGCCTATGTACTGTATGTCTACTCAGACGTATGTCTCCCTACATTCAGTGGGGCTTGCTCCCAGATAAGCGTGGAAAGAATTGTTGCAGAAGTTAACGTCTGCTCATGGAAAAAAAAATTACTTTTGAGCAGCACCAAACAGTTGTCCGTATGTTTATGGGCTTCTGAACTTTCCAAAGACATTGATGCCTCTGCTTTCTCAGAATGACATTCATTCTGCCTTTGTATTCAGGACACCAGAACGGACTTATTGGCAAGAGCTATTAGTCTTGCTTGTAAAAGCATTGCAAAATTATCCTGAACCCCCTTCCCTGCTTGATTTGTCAATGATGTTTTATGATGCAACCATTCTTTCATTGCCACCACTGAGAAAAGTCTGGATTGTGACATCCCAATGGGATTGTGAATCAAGGTCTTGGGATTTTGAATTATTCCATAGTGCCCTGTCCTTCACAGTTCATACAAACTGGCCTAACTGTGCTGGCCTAACTCCAAGTTAGGACTGTGCCCTCAGTATTATTAATGCAACAGAAAAGGCCAAGACATTGAGGAGGTGTTTTCATCATCATCATCAACATGACTGTTTTCCTTTCTGCCCTCAAAGGATTTCTAGGGTCTACCAGCAAGAGCCACAATAACTGTGTCTGAAAGATGCTATATAAACCTCCCAGATTGTTCAGAACTGGATCTAGGGAAGGGCAGTGTTCTGCTCTTTTTTTTTTGATAACTTTTTCATATTTATCATTTAGAATATGCTGCCTTCCCTCCAATTAAAAAGAAATACAGTGTCTACACATAAGTATCCTTTTCTCAGTTAATTCTATATGTCCAGATTTCCTAATATGACAAATATCAGCTTGTAGGAAGAAGAAGAAGAAGAAGAAGAAGAAGAAGAAGAAGAGGAGGAGGAGGAGGAGGAGGAGGAGGAGGAGGAGGTCTCAAAATTCTCATTCCATTTGGACACCAGGCAAAATTAATTGTCTGTAGCTGTACAGTTTCTATGAATATGTTTTTAAAGAACAAAACAATGGCCAAACTAACAGTTCATTCATTGAGAGAAGAAAATGATAGCAGTTTGGAAATACGCTCTTACGAATCACCGAACGGTACAAACATGACAAACTGAGAGACCCAGCAGTGGTGCAGAGATGCCTTTATAAGCCTCTCTTTATTTCTGTATAGGGTCACCTGCCACTCCAAAGAAACCTGTGCACCAAAATCAATGCTAACCATATAATGCTCTAAATGGAAACATGGCAACTCTGCATTTGGAAGGGAAGCTTGGCATTAAGGTGGAGGCGACAGGAGTCTTACTTGTGCTTCTGTTTCATGCTGTCTGCAAGACCCTTTCTAGTAACTGCATCATCTATGAGGATCCCCTTCCTATAACCCACAAATTCTATCAGCCAGGCAATCTCCTCATTGGTGCTCTTGCCTCTCAGGTCTTCATCTTTCACAGAAGTCCCATGTTCATCAAACAACCCACACAGATGCTGACTGGTGGACCTGTGTAAGGAATACTTGCTTCCTCCCCCCCCCCCGTTTCAGTAATATGTATTACCTGTGTGTTAGAAATGGGGGTCCTTGACCTGTAGGTTTTGACCACTCGAAGAAGTTAGTCAGAAACCTCAGTGAAGCAGCATCTAAGTTTATTTTTTGCAGCAATAATGGGTGAGCTACAAGAGCAGACACACCCTGAAAAATACAGAGCATTACATTTTATCCTTTCCCCGGCCGCATATCCCTCCCCTTCATCCTAATTGGCTGAGGAATCAGAGGTTATTCCTCTAATATTCCTTCCAAAATGTATCTTATTTCTGCTGAGCTGCTTCAGTAATGCAAGCTAAGCTAATGGTCAAAATCCAGAGTAATGTTTTCTTGATTACTACCCATTGAAATGCATGTGACATATGTTGAGTTATGATTAAAATGGTGCCAGGGGAGTAGCTAAACAAGGGCAATAACAACAGGCAACAAACTTTAGGGGGGGGCAACAAGCTGAGCTTGAAATTAGTGGCCAAAGTTGTGAAAACCTTGGTATGTATGAACAATACCATCATGTTATAAATCACTGGAAAGGTAATTTCATGCAGAGTGTAATATCTTCACTCTATCAAAGACCAGAAAACCAGAGAAGACTAAGATAAAACTGTGATATCACTTCCTGTTGTGGCAACACTTCATTTTGCCCTCTGCACTGGGATACACTTTCATTATCTGTGCCCCTGAATGGTGCTTAGAAAGGAGGGACTTCTTTTAGATTCTAGCCATAAGTTGAAGAAATCATCTGGTTTCCCCTTGCTCCAGAGTAAGCTGCTGACAATTACAGTAATTTCAAGATGGTGAGATCCAGATTAATCTTTCGAAAACATGCATGGTTATGTTGCTGAAGTTTACAAAAACACCTTTTCCCGTTTGGATAAACATCCCATCACTTCCCTTGCAGTTCAGTGTCAAAGTACTACCAGCACATCTTGGCCTTGGCCTTTGCTGTAAAAGGTATCAATGAGGATCCCCAAATCCTACCAAACATCACTTTGGGTTTCAACATCCTCAACAGTTACTTCATTCCGAGGATGACCTATAAAGCAACTCTGAGTCTGCCTTCACCGCAGCATCAGTTTATACCCAACTTCAAGTGTGACACCCAGAACAATTTAATTGCGGTCACTGGAGGTCTCATGTTTGAAACTTCTGACAATATTGCCACCATTATAGCCATCTACAAGATCCCACAGGTAAGTCAGATGTATGGATAGGTAGAAATTTTGCATCCGTGCCACCTAATATATCTGAAACTATAATCCATTTTCTTTCAGCTCACTTATGGATCGTTTTCCCCAGCACAGAGTGACAAAATTTTGTTCCCTTCCCTGTACCAGATGGTCCCAAATGAAGCCTATCAGTACATGGGGGCTATCCGGTTACTTCACCATTTCCACTGGACATGGATTGGGCTCTTTGCTGTGGATGATGACAATGGGGATCGCTTTCTGCATCAAATGGTGCCATTGCTTTCTCAAAATGGCCTTTGTTATGCCTTCATACTAAGAACACCAAAACGGACGTATGTGGATGAGTTACTAGTCATGATTTTACACCAAGCAGAACATTATCCTGCAGTCAGCGATAACAAAGTCAATGCATGTTTTGTATATGGAGAACCTCCATCCCTCCTTGATTTGACAGTGCTGTTGTATTATGCACCCTTTGTTTCCTTGCCACCCCTGAGAAAAGTCTGGATCATTACATCCCAATGGGATTTTGAATTAATGCCCTTTCAAAGGCTTTGGGATGTACAGTTCTTCCACGGTGCCTTGTCCTTCACAGTTCATGCAAATCAGCCACTGGGTTTCCAAAAATTTGTTGAGACTATTAAACCCTCTTGGGCAAATGGAGATGGCTTTGTACAGAACTTCTGGGAGCAAGCATTTGACTGTTCTTTGGAAATTAATTTTATGGACAGAGAGAACAAAGATCCTTGCAGTGGGGAGGAGAAGTTGGAGGACCTTCCTACTACTTTCTTTGAAATGAGCATGACTGGTCACAGCTACAATATATACAATGCTGTCTATGCTGTGGCACATGCTTTGCATGCTATCTACATACTGAGATCCAAATTCAGAAAGCAAGGAGGAAGACTGGAAATGAAGACTGTACAGCCATGGCAGGTAATTACTTTCCAAAGACACAATTCTTTTAAAAACAAAATGAAAACAGGATCATATATTATCCAAAGTGAACGCTTATCCTAACTCTGCTTGAAACGTATATATCAAAAATATATAGATCTACATTCAAAGAGACTATTTTTAGAAATTGTATTTAGAATTGCAACCAAATTCTAACCAAATACTTATCATACAAATGTTTTCCTATGTCAGTAGACATGATTACACTGTAAATGTTGCTGTTCTACTTACAACACTCTGTTATCGCCTTGTTGCAATCTTATCTTTCAATCAAGCTTCATCCCTTTCTGAGGAATGTCTTCTACAACAATAGCGCTGGAGAGACTGTGCACTTTGACCAAAATGGAGCATTAGCAACCGGTTTCGATGTAACAAACTGGGTCACTTTCCCCAATGGTTCTTTTCTTAGAGTAAATGTTGGACAACTGAATCCTCTGGCTCCTGCAGGACAAGAGTTAACCATTCATAATGGACGAATCACATGGCACAGAAGCTTTAAACAGGTGCAAATAGTAGAATCTAGAACAGGGGTTCCCCAACTGTGGTGGGTCGCGAGCCAATTTTAGGTGGATTGCGGCACACCTAGGGCAGCCGTATTGAATTTTTTTGAATTGAAGCAAGGGAGCTAGGAGAATGCATGTGGGGGTGCTTCCCTGGCCTACACTGCTTTGCTTCTTACTCTAAAGACACACAGCAGAATGCCACGGAGAAAGAGCTGAAAAACAAGTTCAGGCAGCCATGGAAGGCTACAGGATGCCACTGAAAACTATCCATTGCTTAAGGCAGCCCACTTAATCTCTCCTTATGGTTGAGCCATTCTGTTGAGGCCGGGCGCAGGGGGCATCACACCCATAGGGTGTGGTGTAGTGGCTGCCATGGGCACTGGCAAGGGAGCTGGGTGTGCCATGGAAGAAAACACGGTGGAGCTGGGCCCTCCTGCCTGCCCTTGCCTCCATTATGCTCCAAAATGGAGTGATTCCGGAAGCAGGGGGTATGGCAAGGCTGTGCAGAGGGTGTGGTGATGTATTTTGTTACTGCTCCGCCCCAGGCTCTGCCTCTGGGAAGATGACAGCAGAGGAGGCAGCTTGCAAGACCGGGACAGCCCAATCCTTGTTCAATGGTGTACATTTGCAAAGGATCACAACTCAGTTCATCCCAATCTTGCTGCTATAAAGCAGTTGAGGGAACTTGGTTTTTCAGGCTCACTCAACTGAGGGCCTTGTAACATTTCTAGTACACGAGGCCTAAGACAGATCTAAGCAGTGCCTCAATAGAGTGTGGCAGTGTTATTCAAACTTTTTAGACAGGGACGCACTTTTTAGAATGGGAATTGTGTCGGGACTCTCCAAAAGTGATGTCATAGCTGGAAGTGACGTCATCAAGCAGGAACTGCTATCATTATAACATAATAAAATGACATTCCTGTAATGCAAATTGGCATTCTTGGACTGCAGCAATTGTACAACCATGAAATATCTTGACAGAAAGCAAGATTAGGACAAAACATGATGTAAAAGCACTGAACTAAAAATACAATTAAAAAAAAACCCTCATATGAAAATTCAAACTGTTAACACCCACAAAAAGAGTAAGGTCTGCGGTTTCCAAGATGGCTGTTCCCAGTTTTCCACAACCCACCTGACATCAGGTCACGACCCACCAAGTGGGTCTCGACCCACAGTTTGAATAACACTGGAGTGGGGCAAACTGAAAAAGGCCATTGGATGCTCTAAGACGTTGGCATTCCATGTGGACAATTTCAGTGGCATAGCTAGGCTGGAGATGGAGGGGTGTCTATTTGTCCCCCATTGCAGAGGGTTGGTTTTTCACCATTTGTCCTGGGTGTGTGTGTGTGACAGCTCCAACTTCTGATGTGCAGAAGCACTGTGAAATAGGCCCTTCTGCTGTCCTTGGGACCTATATGGCTCCAAATTGAACTGTTTCCAGGCCAGGGCTGTGCATGCGTGGGAGAAGGGGGTGTCTGTGCATGTGCAGGGTGGTGCCTCAGGTTTCTACCCCTCCAGCTATGCTACTGAACAACTCACTATTAGTCATTCTCAACACACTTTTAATTGATAATAATACTCTCACATTATGTTTATGGACAGGTGGTGCCCATTTCCATGTGCAATGATAACTGTTATCCTGGCTACAGCAGGAAAAAGAAGGAGGGGCAGGAATTTTGCTGCTATGACTGTGCTCTGTGCCCTGAAGGGATGGTCTCCAACCAGAAAGGTAGGAGAAAGCTATTTGGCTGGCATAGACTTGAGGGCCTCTGTGTAGGGCCGCAAAGCCCAACATGGAGGATAGGATCTGTGGTGGACACCACTGCACTAGCAGTGACCTCATCTCCCCTTCCAATACTGGACCCATCCCTGACTCTGCTCTGACTTATACCACCCAAAATATCTGGTATACATCTGAGGAGTCCATTCGCGACCAGGTGGCCTATCTGCCCACTCCGACCACCATAGAATGCAGAATAGGCTCCGTTGACGGAGCTGCATGCAATGGGCTGCTGGGATATTGGGCTGCTAGGTGGGCGAGAATGACCATAATTATGGTAGCAGCCATTTCAGAATATGGAACTCCTTTATCCCAAACATTGGTCAACAACTTGAAATATTTACCCAGCTTCTCATTGTTTCCCCCCCCCCCAGACATGGATGCCTGTGTGAAATGTCCAGAAGATCACCATCCCAACAAGCACCAAAGTCAATGTATTCCCAGGGTCATCAGCTATCTCTCCTATAACGATAATTTAGGGATCACCTTAGCGACACTGGCTATTTCATTCTCTCTGATCACAGCTGTAGTGCTTGGAACTTTTATAAAGCATCAGGACACTCCCATAGTCAAGGCCAACAACTGCAGCCTTACCTACATCCTTCTTACCACTCTCCTTCTTTGCTTCCTCTGTTCCTTTCTCTTCATTGGAAGGCCTGGAAAAGTGACCTGCCTTCTCCGCCAAGCAGCTTTTGGAATGGTCTTCTCTGTGGCTCTTTCAAGTGTCTTGGCAAAAACCACCACTGTTGTTTTGGCTTTCATGGCTACCAAACCAGGATCTGGGATGAGGAAATGGGTGGGGAAAAGATTATCCAATTTCATTGTACTTTCATGCTCCTGCATTCAAGCAGGGATTTCTGTTCTTTGGTTAAGCACTTCCCCTCCATTCCCAGATACGGACATGCACTCGGTGAATGGGGAAATCATACTGGAATGTAATGAGGGCTCGGCTACCATGTTTTACTGTGTCTTGGGCTACATGGGTTTCTTGGCTGTTGTCAGCTTCATTGTGGCTTTCCTGGCCCGGAAGTTGCCTGACAGTTTCAATGAAGCCAAATTCATCACCTTCAGCATGTTAGTCTTTTGCAGTGTCTGGTTGTCCTTTGTTCCAACCTATCTGAGCACTAAGGGAAAATACATGGTGGCTGTGGAGATCTTCTCCATCTTGGCCTCCAGCACTGGATTATTGGGTTGTATCTTTTCCCCCAAGTGCTATATAATTTTACTGAAGCCTGAACTAAACAAGAAAGAACAGTTAATGAAGAAAAAATGAGAAGAAATCTCTCTGTATTATTAAAAGTTTCTCATAGACATGTCATTGGAATGGGGAAACAGTGACCTACACAATAATTCCACCAGCTTCCTTTGTTTCACTGCATTTGTTTCGTTGATATTGTAGCCTTCTTTTGGGGCTCCGGGACAAAGCTGCAGAAATAACTCAGTAAAAATAAATAAATGTATTTATCAATGGAACTGAGGAGTGAGAACAGTACGATCCAATCTAAATCAGGGAAATGCATCACATAGCATCACATTCACCAGTGCACAGACTGCCCTATGGGTGCTGAAGCTCCTCTGCCAGCAGGCTGTACAAGGAGGCCAACTCAATAGCCAGAAAGTTGGGTGCCACCATTAATGAAATGTGGACTGGCTACTGGTGCAACCCTGCCAATGAATGGCTGCAACTTTGTGGGAAGTGGAGTTGGGTGGGGGCAGGATGAGATGGCATCAGCAATCAATTGGACACCCTTCCTGAGTGGGACATGTCACCAACAGCTACAACGTGTAGCTCAGAGGACTCTCTGAGGAAGGTATGCTACAAACAAGAGCTATACTCCTCAACCATATTGACCAACCTCCCCATCACGAAAGAGCATCTAATTTGCCAGACATGGTCTGTCCTGATGCCCCTATACACTCAGTGTGGCTTCCACATTGGTCTGGCATGTAAATGATTTAGAGCACAATTCTAACCTGGAGTTAGGCCGGCACAGTTAGGCCACCAACGTTTGGCCAGCACAAGGGCCACTGTAAAATGCCTTTGGATCACTCTCAGAGGGGATGGCGCACATCTGTGTGCTGGCCTCTCTGACTCTGAGAGTGGTCCAAACATTCTTTATGGTGTCCCTTGTGCTGGCCAAACTTTGCTAGCCTACCTATGCTGGCCTAACTCCAGGTTAGAACTGCACTCTTAGATCTGGAGGAACACAAGCCACCTTTTGCAAGAGCAAATACTGGTATTATTCTAATAATAATAATAATAATAATAATAATAATAATAATAATAATAATAATAATAATAATAATAATACATTTATTTATATACTGCCTTTCTTAATATCACTAGATTTCTCTAATGATTGAACTCAAGGCGGTTTACATAGGCAGACTTTCTCACAAACCCGAAGGTTTTTACAATTTACAGAATGTTCTGTCTTCCAAGAACAACACTCCTACAGATCTTTCTTTCTGGATTTAGCCTTCTTTCTTTAGCCACCCGTCTGTCGTCTGCTGGCTGATGAGGCTTCCCTGCTGCCACCAGAGATGCAGCTGATTTCAGCACACTCCTCCTCCCACGAGGCAGCTGAAACTCAGCTTTTAATCAGCCACAGTTTCCAAGGTCTGCTGCTCGCAGAGACTTCCGGCAGTCCCGAGCTCACGACCTTGAGATCTTCAGGTGTTATCTTCGGGCAAACGGAGGCATTAACCCTCTCGGCTAAATCTTCTAATGAGAAGTGTGTGTGTGTGTGAGAGGGAGAGAGGGGGGAGGGAGGGAGGGGGAGAGGGAAGTCACTTGTTGGTTCTGCGGTGGTCCTGAAATTTTCCAATAAATATTGGGGTCTGATCTGGCATGTTGGAAATTTTGAAGAAGCTGTCAGAGAGGATAGTTTACAGTGACCTCCAGAGAATATATGGGTCCTGAGAACAAAATTTGCCCTGTATGATTTAGTGGGGAAAGGGAAGAATAGAATGGTGAGCTTGTTTTGTTAAAGTACATGTACTTCTGCACTTTGGGCTGGCTTTAGGCCAATTTGACCATGGTCAACCAATCTGGTCAAATTGGGCCCTGCTTCATAGGGGATCCTGTGCTAGGCCAACAGATCATGGCACTTGCCTGAGTGGTCACTTCCAGGCAGGGGTGGTTCTAGTCGAAAGGGCTCCTATGGCGCCCAATGAAGGTGCGACCCATGGGGGCACGCAACGTCATGACATCATGACGTCGTGACATCATGACGTGGCATCACGCGACGCCATGTTCTCCGCGCTCCAGCTGGCTCTTTAAGGCCAGCCAGAGCACTGAGAACACGGCACCGCATGATGCCCCGCCCCTGTCCTAAGAGGCAGGAGGGGGCGCCGGGCGGCAGCGCATTCTCCGTGCTCCGGCTGGCCTTAAAGAGCCAGCCAGAGCGCGGAGAATGCGGCGCCCCGTTCCCCACTCCAAGAGGCGGGAGGGGGCGCCGGGCGGCAGTGTGTTCTCCGTGCTCCGGCTGGCTCTTTAAGGTGAGCCGGAGTGCGGAGAACGCGGTGCAGGGCCTGGGCGGGTATTTATTTATTTATTTATTATTAGATTTTTACCCCGCCTTTTGTGCCCGAAGGCACCCAAGGCGGCATTACAATATATATATTAAAAATACAGTGTAACAATTAACATTAAAAACAGTTAAAACAGTATTAAACAAAATAACAATCAAGATTAAAAACACAAACAATTTAAAAACAATTTTAAATTGTTATCTAAAATTAGTATTAGGACTGCTAAGTCCCTATAGTAAGCATATAGTGGCGTAAGCCCTCCAAGTATACAAGAGCAGGGTTGTAAAAAACCTGCTTGCTCAACCTGCAAAAGCACTATGTTCTTGACTGAGACAAAATAGAGGCAAAATCCACAATGCAGAAGTGTTAAGGCTTTCTTTATGGACAAAATAAGGATTCCTCAAGAGAATCAAACACAAAGGGTGCAGTTTGCAGCAAAACAAGTACAGTTCATACAGCAGATGGCAAACGTAGCAGAGTACTTGATGAGATGTTCACAATCCTCACTTTTCTTCTGACTAGAATAACTTTAGCAGAAGTATCCCACCATACTGATTGACATAGTGGATAACATTCTTAACTGACTAGCATTGCATACTGACTAGTATAAACCAGTTTTACCTAGACTAGCTGGCTTGCCAGGCTAGGGGCTAGTAGTTAGCTAGCTGAGGTAGCTTCACTTCTCTCTTCTCTTTATGCCACTCCAACAGTGATTCCCCCCAGGTGGGTGATTATTCCACCTGCTGGCTGTCACTAGCAGAACTCAATTCCTTAAAGCCACAAAATTCCTTTAAGGCTTTTTTCTGCAGCCTGACAGCGGGCCGGGCCATGGGCGCCATTTTGTGGGTGTGGCACGCCATGGTTATGATGCCCACTCCCAAGATGGTGCCCATGGCTCGTGCCCCCCCAGCACCCCCTAGATACACGCCTGCTTCCAGGCAGCATCACACCAAGCTGGTGGAAGGGACACAGCCTGGACCGAACAAGCTCTTGCAAAGTGCATATGTCCTGCCCTGTCCCAGGACCAGGACTGGCCTTAGAACAATTTGACCAACTTGGACAAAATGGACCTTGTCCATGCAGTGGCCCTGTGACAGGGCAGTGAGCAGAGTGTCTGCAGCTGGCACCTCAAGCTGTAGTTGATGTTCTGGCATAGAATCTTCTGTGCTGAGGTGTTGTGAGGAGAGTGCAGCAAGTGGCCCTCCCGCCTTCCCCTTGGTCCAATTGGCTTGAAATAGGTCCCCCTTGAAATAGTTGGTGGTGATGCTATCACATCACACCACGTACTTTCAGAGGCTGCACTTTGAGCAGGGCACCATCAGCCCAGGGCTTGCTACTGATGCTCATTCTGGTGAGTCTGCAGGGATGGGGGCCTTGCAGGCATTCTGGACCTGCAGGGATCGGGGCCTTGCAAAAAATGTTTCACGTTGGGCCTCACAGCTCCTAAAGCCAACACTGTTGGAGCACAATCCTAACCTGGAATTAGGCCAGCACAGTTAGGCCAGCACAGTTTGGCCAGCACAAGAGCTATTGTAAAGTATGTTTGGACCACTCTTGGAGTCAAGAAAGGACAGCACACAAAAGTGTGCCATCCTCCCTGACCCCGAGAGTGGTCCAAATGCACTTTACTATGGCCCTTGTGTCGGCCAAACTTTGCTGACCTAACTGTGCTGGCCTAATTCCAGGTTAGGATTGCTCTCTTAGTATTATACCACACAAAAAGACTTGTGATGCTATGATCAGACCAGGAAGATTGCGCTTCTGTGAGAATATCTTGTCGATGTGTGGGCACCATCAGTGATACAGAGGGAGGAAACAAAATGATGTTGACATATGTTTTACCAAACCATGCTGTTCAAAATTCAGAAATGTTAAGAACAAAACAACACCCCTCCCCCCCCAAAAAAAAGAACCCCAGAGGCTTGTTAATGTATTGGTTCCACTTTGGAAACAAGGTCAAGTAATCTGGAAGTACAAATTCTTGGGAGAAATGTAGATAGGGAGAATTTCGCAAGCACCCCTAGGATCTGTGAAAAAACAATATTTCCACCCACCCACCCCTCATCACAGGATCACAGCTGTAGATCATCATGACCAGAAAAGACAATGATCAAGGCTGAAAGTTCTAAAAAAAAGTCTTGTTTTACATCAAATCAGCAAGCAAGGACTCTAGTTTGACTTTCTGATTGTCACTGGCCATAACCTGTGTTTACCTGAACAGTCTTTTGCCCCTGGAGCACAGGGGGATTTCCAGAGGGAAATCTCCCAGAAGCACATTGTAAGCCAAGTTACTATAATTATATATAATTGTCTTGTAGCTGGCATCAGGCTCACAACCAACTTGGAAAGAAAAAGGATGGAAAAAAAAAAACCTTGACTACATAGTTGATTGCTAGCTGGAGTTATTCTGCCAGCCAAGAAACCATCTTCTACATTCCTCTGCCCCTAAAATAAGAGTGGAGAGGAGACACATATGAACATACACCCAAGTGAGTGACTGGACATATATGAACATATATGAACATATACCCAAGTGAATGCAGCTGCTTTCTCTTGCTCATTTCAGAGCACAGTCCTAACCTGGAGTGAGGCTGGCACAGTTAGCCAAGTTTGGCTGGCATCAAGACCACTGCAAAGCATGTTTGGACCACTCTTGGAGTCAGGGAGGATGGCACATGTCTGCCTCTGAGAGTGGTCCATACATATTTTATAACGTCCCTTGTGCCGGTTAAACTTTGCTGGCCACACTCCAGGTTAGGATCTCAGTTGAATCATATCAACAAGGAAATGTCACATCAAGACAGAGCTGGCCAAATGTGAGTGGGGGGAAGGTGCTGTTTTCCCCTGACTCCAAATTATTTTCCAATGCAAAGCTCATATTCAGACCTTCATATGAAAACACCAAGAACTGTTTCTTATGCAAAGCTTCCATTTTCTTACACAAATTATAGATTGTATTCATGGAAAGTTAGACACGACTAATTCCCATGGAAATGAATGGGACTTGTCTAACTTGTCACATTGGTATCAATGTATGAGAAACTTGCTCTGCATATAGCCCTATGTGTCTGGCAATGAGTTTCAGCTGTAAATGTGAATACAGATGGTTAAAACCCCAGAATCCACAAGTATGGCTGGAATAAAGCTTGTCTAAAAGCCAGGGCATGTGGGACGTGGTGGCGCAGCGAGTTAATCCACTGTTGCTGGGCTTTCCAACTGCAAGGTTGGGAGTTCAAGACTGCGTGACTGAGTGAGCTCCCATTGCTTGTCCCAGCTCCTGCCAACCTAGCAGTTCAAAAGCACCTAAATGCAAGTAGATAAATAGGGACCACTTCGGTGGGAAGGGAATGGCGTTCCATGTGCTACGGTGTAGAGTCATGCCGGCCACATGACCACAGAAGCTTGTCCTCAGACAAAATGCTGGCTCTATAGGCTTTGAAACGGAGATAAACCACACACACCCCACAGTCAGTCATGACTAGACCATTTGGTCGTGGGGAAACCTTTACCTTTACCTTAAAAGCCAGGGCAACCATTTCCAGTCACTGTTGACTACATGGAGCTAGGTGGACCAATGGTGAGACTAAGTAAAAATAGTGGCACCACCAGAGGCCGCACTGGCCAGGGTGGTGACACTGTGATGTTGTGTGACATTGTGACATTGTGCAATGCCACAACATCACTTCCAGGACCTCCCAGAGGAGGAGGCCATGGCTTCCACCTTCACACTTGGCAAGGTGGGTGGGGCAGAGAAGTGGTATGCCAAGCACAAAGAGCGAGAGGCAACTGTGGCAGCTTCTTGGTCTGGCTGCCACCCATTCCTCCTCCACTGGAGGCTCTTGGTGAACATCCTGAGAGGACCACCTTTGGGGACCATCTTTGATAGTACCTTAATGCTTTAAGTCTTGGAAATAATGTTAAAAAACATGAGAAATCAACATGCTGTTTGTCACCTCAAACCCCCCTGCCTTGTCAGCACAAGCTGGACTGGAAAGTTTCTGGCTGTCCCTGGCAAGAGGAACTGCCCCTTGTAAGAGGAAGTAGCCAACCACATAGCCAGCTTGAGGCTGAACAAATTTGTTTATACGTACAAAAAAGCCATAAATAAACTGCTCATTTCTTGTAAGGGGAACTTTCTCACAAATGTATCTAACATTATGCTGAAGTCGATAATTGATTTATGCAGGCTTTGCAGGAACAGTGGGGAATGCTGTATTGGGGAACGCTGACTGCTATCATGTACTATGCAAAACTTGGTCAATGATGTCATGTTCCAGGGGAAGCTGAGCTCTATAAGAAGCAAAGCAAACCTGAATAGAATTTACACTTGTGATTTGTGAACCTGGTTTCCCCAAGTGTCCAGCGAGATGCGCACGCTGTCAATAAAAACTGCTTGAACTCTTGAAGAACCGACTCAGAGTCTTAATGGGAAGTGCCTAACAATCCCATGAAGAAGGAGGGTAACAGTGGCCATATCACAAAGCCACCAAACATGAAGACACAAGCATAGCGCCAACTATGGCTGATGCCTCTCCCACTGCCACCATCTAGGCTGGGCCTCACATGGCACTCCTTCTGGCCTGGTCCCTGGGGAGACCACCACCCCCACTCCCTGTTTGCTATGTCCCTGATTAGCTGCATATTCAAATCTCTAAGCTCCAAGCCTGGAAAAAAATCCTGAGTCATCTTGGTATAGAAAAGTTACAAGTTGAGGTGTAATGTACAGAGTTAACCATGCAGAACCTGAGTGAAGACCTCCAGGCTGAGGTAAGGCAAGTCCCCTACCCATAATTGTTCTAGAAGCCTCAGGCAGAGGCCTACATAAGGAGCTAGTCTGAGGAGTGAGATAGTTCTGAAAATAAACCGCTTACCTCTCTAAGAGCTGGAAGAAAGAAGTGATCTACAAGGCCTCTTATTGGGACCTCCTTGGTCGGCTGCAAGGAAGGAAGGAAGGAAGGAAGGAAGGAAGGAAGGAAGGAAGGAAGGAAGGAAGGAAGGAAGGA
>JAJKFI010010439.1:16308-41851 GCA_029204185.1 Lerista edwardsae
GGAAGGAAGGAAGGAAGGAAGGAAGGAAGGAAGGAAGGAAGGAAGGAGTTCTCACAAGTATTAGAATTGTGTTGTTGCCCTATAGGAGACATAATATAAATTGGGGCTTTGCCTATAATTTTGCTTCTGATGTCTTTTCTTATTCAAATAAATCTGTCATCCATTTTTAATATCATCCTGTGCTCTCTCTTTATTCCATGAATTGTTTTCCCACAAGTTCCTGGTTGTGGGGAAAATATATACAGCAACCTTAAGGCTGAAAGGGAAATTAGGGAACAGGCTTAGAGCACGAAGCTGACCCAGATGTGGTGAAAAGTCCCTTGTTCCCTTTCCTTGAGGATGGGGGTGAAGAGAAATGGGAAACTTGCTGCTGCTGGATACACTGCTTGGCCCATGCGTGGCCTGACACAGAGGCTAGGACCTGGCAGTGGCCACAGTTCAGTCCCACATCCACTTCACCCTTCCCCTGCCAAGTTCCGCTCTACCCACCAACCCAGAATCAGTGCAACAGTGGCAGCCCCTGTACTTATCCACTGCCGGCTCCACATTGCCCCTTCCAGGTGGTGGGCTCCGTTGCTGGGCCAGCACTAGCGGTAAGGTGTAGGAGATGCCTTTCAGTACCTTTATGACACCAGCGCCAGCAGTATGCTCATACCACCGGTGCTGGGCCTGATAGGATCGGGCTTGAAGTAAAAGTATCTCCATATAAAACTGGCTCTTGAGCGGAACCAAGTGACACCGTAAAATAAGAAGATAGTCTAGCCAATGAACCAGACATCCTGGGTCTTTTCATTCTAAGCAATACATATAGTTTTATATAAAGGTCATTTGAAAACAGTGCAATTGTCTCTATAATTACATAGCTGACAGTACAGTCCTAGCCATGTCTACTTATAAGTAAGATCCACTGAGTTCAATAGAACTTACTTCTAGGTAACTGAAGGTGCAATCCTAAACAGCACTGGACTGGTGAGGCCAATGGGCCAGCGCCATATCCGATGCTGTTTAGGAGAGGCTGGAGCCTCCCCGCAGCAAGAGAGTGGGCGCAGATCCGAGGAGACTGCATGGCCCGAATCAGGGCCATGCGGCCTCACTGATGGGCTTAGGGTATGGCCGTACAGCCATATTCCAAGCCCGCCCATGTGCTGCCCAAGTTCCGCCTCCCCCCTCCCACCAATCCCCATCCCGATACGGGACAGAGAATCCCTTGCACCTACAGTCTTCGGTCGGTGCAAGGGAGGCTCTCTGTCGGCCCTCTGAAGCCAATGCTGTGAGTAGCATCATCTTCAGAGATGGAGCACCAATGCGGGGGTGCTGCTCGGCATTCCTGTGTCAGCGCTGCACCCCTTGTGTCGACGCTAAGACGTAGCGTCAATGCAAGGAGCATGCTAGGATTGCGCTGCCTATATAGGATTGCAGCCTAAATGGCATTCCAGATTACACCAACACTTTTTAATATCCTATTATGAGCTTTGCATTTCCAATATGCAATACGTATCCTGAGTCCACACTACTGAGAGGTTCCGATAACATATTCCTTCCTTATTCTGGCCCTCAAAGGTGAAAATTCACACACACAAAATTTGTTCACTGAGTGAACAAATAAAAAACATAAAACTCCTAGCCATTTGTTTTGATTAGTGATGACATCACACAAGGCAAGACCCTGAGGGGGTGATTATCTTCCATTATTGTCAACATGAATTTTTTTTTTCTGCCTCCTACCCAAAGGATTTTCAGAACCTAGCCGCAAGATCAACAATAACTGTCTGAAAGATGCTATAAAACCTCTCCTGTTGTTCAGAACTGGGTCTAGGGATAGACAGGGCACTGTCCCTTTATTCCCCTCTCCACCATTTCCCTTTTATAGTTTGGGGTTTACTTCCTTTGGGGTATACTTCCTTTCCTCAATTTGAGAAAAAAAAATTAAGAACTAAATTTAAGATAAAAATTATAAAGAACTAAAAATTAAGATAATAAAATATCTATCTCTAGTTTGTTTTAGAATTCCAGCTAGTATTGTAGCATGACGAATTTGCTTTGGGAAAGTACAACAGCCTTACTTTGGGAAAGTAATATATCTCTATAGCTTCACTTCTATGAAATCCTGACTTAGTGGAATCTACTCTTATGTGATACTAAAGAAGAAGAGGTACCAAATGGGAAAATTATAAACTGTGAGACAGTGCACAGGTGCAAAGAAACCCTTACGAGACAGTCTTGGGCTCACCTTATCAAACAGTGTCATTCAAGGGCAGATGTTACAAAACAGATGCTACCCATATCATGCTCTATATGGAAACATGGCGACTCTGCATTTGGAAGGGAAGCGTTGGCCTTAGGATGGAGGCGACAGTAGTTGTCCTGCTTGTGCTGCTGTTTCGTACCGCCTGCAAGACCCATTCGATTAACTGTACCATATTTAACGATCCCTATCCAATACCCCACAAATTTTATCAGCCAGGAAATCTCATCATCGGTGCTCTGGCTTCTCAGGTCTTTGGCTTTCACCACGGTTCCAATTTCACCGAAGTACCCACGCAGGAACAGATTGGTAGACCTATGTAAGATATTCTTGCTTTTTTAAAAAAAATTCTACAACATGTTCAGATCATGGCAACAGATCAATAAGTAACAGAGAACTTCAGTAATAAGACGTGTCATTTTGCATATGGTAGGCTTTTATTTTAATACCTGGATGGACTCTCCCGTAGTTTTCTTGATTGCAACCCGAAAATTTGTTCTTCATTACAACGTTTGGGCCGGCAATCACAGCCCATCATCCCAGGCAGCAATGTGAGCCTGGGGGTTGTGCCCCTGCCTTCTACCTGCCCCCACCCCTTAAAGGAAAAGGAGCAGAGGCTTTCAGGCTGGAGCATCACAACACCCCAGTTTGAAAACCTCTGCTTCTAGTCAACAGCCCTTTGTCTGAAATCGTTGCCTATCAGCAAATGCCTTTCCATCATTTTCCTGTATTTCATAAATTAATGAATTTTAATGGTCTCTTGCTTTGGAGCTGTCTCCATATTGCTCATTATTTCCTCTTTGGTTCCACCTGCTGATTTAGAGGATTTCACATATATGCATTCACAGTGTTAAAAAGCAACTCTGGGAAATGGAGTTGAAACTGTGCATTCCCATTTTCTTGAATGTTGAAGTGTAATAAAAGCAATATTATTTCAAAAAATGGTGAGTTGATTCTGTATTGCATGAAAATAGCCTAAATTCATAGAAATGTAGTCATGAATATCCACTGAAATTAATGGGACTGCAATTGGGTCACAACATACATTTTCAATGGTGCTTTGTGAGAACTGACCATAGGCTACAATCCTATCCACACTTACCTGGGAGTAAGCCCCATTGATTATAATGGCACAGTTCTAAGTAGACATGCATAGGCTTGGGGTCTTAGATTCAAGTAATAAACCATCATTTAATTTCCCATTTGCTCCAGAAGGAGTCACTGACAGTGTCTCACATATAATAATTCCAAACTATGTTCCAAGAACTAAATATGCATCTTGAAGCCATGCAGGATATTGATAATGAAGCATGCAATAGGAATTTTTCTGTTTCAATAAACATCATATTATGTCATTGCAGTTCTGTGCCAAAGTATTACCAGCACATCATGGCCTTGGCATTTGCTGTAAAAGGAATCAACAAGGATCCCAAAATCCTACCAAACATCACTTTGGGGTACCACATTCTCAACAGCTACTTCATTGAAAGGATGACCTATAAAGCCACCTTGAACTTGCCTTCATCACAGCATCCATTTATCCCCAACTTCAGCTGTAACAACCACAACAATTTAGTTGCTGTCATTGGAGGTCTCATGTTTGAAACCTCTGCCAATATGGCCACCATCATAACCATCTACAAGGTGCCACAGGTAGGCCATATGAACACTGGTGTTGAAATTTCCCAACTGCCCCATAATTTAATTTTTGTGTCATCCATCTGATGGGCACCATCCATTTCTTTGCAGCTCACTTATGGATCATTTTCCCCAGCGCAGAAGGACAAAATGCTGTTCCCATCCCTGTACCAGATGGTCCCAAATGAAGCCTATCAGTACATGGGGGCTATCCGGTTACTTTACCATTTCCACTGGACATGGATTGGGCTCTTTGCTGTGGATGATGACAATGGGGACCGCTTTCTGCAACAAATGGTGCCATTGCTTTCTCAGAATGGCATTTGTTA
This sequence comes from Lerista edwardsae, assembly GCA_029204185.1. NCBI lineage: Eukaryota > Metazoa > Chordata > Lepidosauria > Squamata > Scincidae > Lerista > Lerista edwardsae. The sequence continues at coordinate 20,521 of JAJKFI010010439.1, forward strand.
TGCCTTCTTATTAAGAACACCAAAACGCACTTATGCGGTAGAGTTGATGGCCTTGCTCTTAAGTCAAGTTCAAAATTATGATCATTTCAAGAATAATAAAGTCAATGCATATTTTGTACATGGAGAACCACCATCCCTTGTTGATTTGTCAATGTTGCTGTATTATGGACCATTCTTTTCATTGCCACCTGTGGGCAAACTCTGGATTGTGACATCTCAATGGGATTTTGAATCACTGTCCTTTCAAAGGTCTTGGAATATGGACTTCTTCCATGGTGCCCTATCCTTCACAGTTCAAACAAATCAGCCATTTGGATTCCAGAAATTTGTGAATACAATCCAGCCCTCCTGGGCAAATGGAGACGGCTTTATCCAAAATTTCTGGGAGCAAGCATTTGACTGTTCATTGGACAGTCAGATTGGGGATGAAGAGAGCAAAGACCCTTGCAATGGGGAGGAGAAGTTGGAGAGCCTCCCTACTACTTTGTTTGAAATGAGCATGACCGGTCACAGCTACAATGTCTACAATGCTGTCTATGCTGTGGCACATGCTTTGCATGCTATGCATGTATCGAGATCCAAATTTAGGAAATTAGGAGGAGGACTGGAATTTCAGAATTTGCAACTATGGCAGGTAACTAGTTCAATGTCCGAGCCTTATTGAATTGACAAAACAATACATAACATATTTGGTCAAAGATTCAGATTACTCTTTTTTAAATTCATAGACTGATTTTTGAGATTATTCTTAGACTGATGTTTTAACTATTTTTTTTAATTCTTATTTATGTTATATAATCAATTGGGATTTGTCCTGCTTTTATTGCATTATTATGTTTTTATTATTACTTTTATTTTTATTACAGTTATAGTAATAATTATAGGTATAGTAATAATATAGTTTATTATTACAATTTTTTAAAATTGTTTTAAACTTTTTAAGCCATGCTGATTTCCCTTACCGGGAGAAAGATGAGGTATGAATTTGTTAATTAAATAATTATGGTTGTGCAATTTTTTTGTTCATAACCTTTTCCTTTATGCTTCATCTGGATACCAGTGTTGAACAGGATTGGGCTGTAAATCTAACTAGGTTGAATTGCTGCAATCCAATTTCAGCACCCTTTTTTGTGCCCTTGTTTCATTCTTCTCTTCCCATCTAGCTCCACCCCTTTTTAAGGAGCATCTTCTTCAACAATAGCGCTGGAGAGACTGTGCACTTTGATGAAAGTGGAGAATTAGTAGCAGGTTTTGATGTTACAAACTGGGTGACTTTCCCTAACGGTTCTTTTCTTAGAGTCAAAGTTGGAAGGTTGGATCTTCAGGCTCCTTCAGGCCAAGAGCTAACCATTAATGATGACCAAATTGTGTGGCATAGAAGCTTTAACCAGGTGAGACATAGTTGCGCATGATGAAATCTAAAACAGGGTATATTACATTTAATATGCATACTGTAATTATAAAGCATAATATATAATAAAGTACACTATTATATACAGGCATGCCTGGTATATGCAGGGGATAAGTTCCGAGAGCCCCCATGGATACATGAAACCATGGATAAGAGGGTTTAATGCTGCGGGTTAAACCATGTTGCTGAACTCACTGACTGTAAGGTTGGCAGTTCAAGACCATGCGATGGAGGGAGCTCTTGTTGCTTACCCCAGCTCCTGCCAACCTAGCAGTTTGAAAGCATGTAAAAATGTGAGTAGATAAATAGGTATCACTTTGGTGGGAAGGTAACAGTGTTCCATGTGCCTCGGCATATAGTCATGCCGGCCACATGACCACAGAAGCTTGTACTTGGACAAACACTGGCTCTTCGGCTTAGAAACTGAGATGAGCACCGCCCCCTACAGTCAGTTACAACTAGGCCATTTGGTCGTGGGGAAACCTTTTCCTTTAAGTTCTCCCCTGCTGCCACCTCTGAGCAAGAAGATTTTTTAGCAAACCCAAAAGTAAGAATAAAGGAAGGTATGGTTGGCTCCAATCAGTGGATAGTTGAAACCGTGGATACAAAATCCGCAGATACAGGCAAATTGAATTTTGGAGCCAGTAAATTTCATTTGAATTTTGGAGCGTTATTAACATCTTGGAGCAAGTTGGACTCCTTTAGATTCATCCAGATCAATTGAGGGGGATGGAGTGATTGCACTGAGTTATCTGTGGTCTTCCTGGCATGTGCAACTGAAACCATAAGTCCAGAGAATAGTCTGGTTCATGCTGTCCTGGCAGGCAATCAGCACTAATTATTTATGTACATGTGTATGTTTCATACTTTCCTTGAAACAAAAGAGGTAAAAATATTGATGGGTTAGCAAAGGTGTTACAGTCCTATCTCCTCCTACATTTTGGTGTAACCCATAATAGCTGAAGAAGATCACTATAAGTTCTCGAGTGTCATCATTCCATGTGAACAACTCCACCACTCTACTATTTTTCCCTTATTCATCCCAATAATTTCTCTTCATTTTTATGGACAGGTGGTGCCCATTTCTATGTGCAATGACAACTGCTATCCTGGCTATAGCAGAAAAAAGAAGGAGGAGGAGAAATTTTGCTGCTACGATTGTGATCCTTGTCCAGAAGGAATGATTTCTGATAAAAAAGGTAGGAGAAATAATACTGAAGAGTTTAGCTAACTGCGAGGAAATATGTAGCTAGACACATTCTTCTGCCTTTTCCATCAGAAATAGGGTTCCATCAGAAATAACTGTTCTCACAAATAGGTCGAGAACAGTTTTTGAGCAAAAAAGCATGGACTTTTCTATGACCCTCAGATAAGTCAGGAGGAAAAACTTAAGGGGGTGTCTGACTATAATTTTGTCTGATTTTCTCCTCCCTTGTTTCTCCCATGCTGAGAAGGTCAGGAGCCAATTGTTGCAGCGAAGGGAGAGGGAAATGATGCTTGTGAAGAGGTGCATAAAAGCCCCCCCCCCCAAAAAAAAATACTGACACAAAGCAGATAGCATTGATGTGGGGGAAAAAAACAGATTCAAACTGCAGCGGAGGGAAAACACAGGTTTAAAAACACACCAAAGCATATCAACTTCAGAAAGGGTTGGAAGTTACAGAGTTAACAACTTATATGAAGTTTATCATATGTGGTTCCTATGTTAAGAACGTTTGGCCACCCCTTCCAAATGGATCAGATGGATGTGGCTGTTCATTTACTTACCACTTCTGAATACAATTTCTGTACTCTATAGGCCGCTGTGATCTAGAAAAATCAAATGAGACAGGCTCTTTTATCCAGAAAGCAATACAGCCCCCTGTGGGTGTAATTCTTGAAAGCAAATTTAAAACCACTATTGCTCACGATGTGCTTAAGATAATGGCCTCATTTAATAGTATCATTGGTTCAATCTGCATTCTGCCGGTGTAGGCTGCTACAAAAGCACCGCATACTGCTTTGCAGCAGCACAAACACCATTTTCCCAAATACTAACACTTAAGCAACTCTGAAGCAACTCTTCATTTTTTCCAGACATGGATGCCTGTATCGTATGTCCAGAAGATCAGTATCCAAACAATTATCGAAACAAATGTATTCCCAAGGTCATCAGCTACCTCTCCCACAACGATAGTTTAGGGATCACCTTAGCGACTTTGGCTATTTCATTCTCGCTGATCACAGCTTTAGTGATTGGAATATTTATGAAGCACCAAGACACTCCCATCGTCAAGGCCAACAACCGCGGCCTCACCTACATCCTCCTTACTTCCCTCCTCTTTTGCTTCCTCTGCTCCCTGCTCTTCATCGGAAGGCCTGGAAGGGTGACCTGCCTTCTCCGACAAACAGCTTTTGGCATCGTCTTCTCGGTAGCCCTTTCCTCTGTGCTGGCCAAGACCATCACTGTGGTGCTGGCTTTCATGGCCACAAAACCGGGATCTGGAATGCGGAAATGGGTGGGGAAAAGATTGTCAAATTCTATTGTCCTCTCCTGCTCTTTTGTTCAAACCGGAATTTGTCTGCTTTGGTTAAGTACTTCCCCTCCATTCCCAGATACAGACATGCACTCGGTGAATGGGGAAATCACACTGGAATGTAACGAGGGCTCGGCTACCATGTTTTACTGTGTCTTAGGCTACATGGGTTTCTTGGCTGTTGTCAGCTTCCTTGTGGCTTTCCTGGCCCGGAAGTTGCCAGATAGTTTCAATGAAGCTAAATTCATCACCTTCAGCATGTTGGTCTTTTGCAGTGTCTGGTTGTCTTTTGTTCCAACCTACCTGAGCACCAAGGGGAAATACATGGTCGCTGTGGAGATCTTCTCCATCTTGGCTTCCAGTGCTGGTTTACTGTGTTGTATTTTTTCCCCTAAATGCTACATTATTGTGCTGAGGCCTGAGCTGAACATTCGGGAACAGTTAATCCACAGGAAAAAAGACAATATCTAGGTTCTTTAGGGAAGTCCAATAGATGGGGGACAATTATGCTCTCTGAAACCAGCAACTCCTAAGGTTCCTCATCAGAAGCAATGGTTTGGAAATGGATCCATTGTGCACATCTGCCTTTGGGAGCCAACTATCCATTTCCAGTAGCATACCTATGGGGTGGGGTGGAGCACTGTTTTGCAAGGAATCTTCCTTGCCTTGTAAATTGCTTCTCTCCCTCACCATTCTAGCAAATCACCATGGGATAAAGCCAGCCTTGGCATTGCTTACTGGTTCTGGTGGCAAGTGAGAGGAGTGATTTGCATGGCAAGGTATGTTGTCTTACTAGCGCTCCACACACACACACACACACACACACACCAGGGATGCTACTGTCCATTTCAGTTCACCTGATACTCACCCTTTACAGAAACTGATGCTGTATATTGCTGTATATTGCTGTATATTGTATATTCCAATATACCTAATGGAATATTGTTTTATTGTGGAATATATTGTGACTGCTCCTGATTGAAGTTGGATCCTAACCTGGAGTTAGGCAGGAACAGTTAGGCCAGCTAAGTTTGGTTGACACAAGGGCCACCGTAAAGCACGTTTGAACCACTCTCGGAGTCTGGGAGGATGGTGAATGTCTGTGTACTGGCCTCTCTGACTCCAAGAGTGGTCCAAACATACTTTACAGTGGCCCTTGTGCAGGCCAACCTTTGCTGGCCGAACTGTGCCAGCCTAACTCCAAGTTAGGATTGCTCTCTGAATTTAGTTCCAGATTGCACAGACACTTCTTATCATACCTTAATATAATATTTTTATTTTAAACATGCAATAAATATTCTGTATCTGTAGTCCAAGTAGACAGCTCAGAGGTTCAGATCACAGACAGTTTTCATCATCCTGCCCTTCAAAAGTGAAAATAACATTTAGGATAATAGGATTTCACAGACACCAACCAACCGAACAAACAAAAAACAAGACACAAAATTCCTAGCCATTTTGTGTTGTTAGTGATGACATAGCAAAGACCAAGACACTGGGGATGTGATCATGTTCCATTACTGTCAACACAAATGTTTTTTTTTCTGCCTCCACCCCAGAGGACTTCCAGAACCTATCGGCAAGATCAACAATAACTGTCTGAAAGAGGTTATAAAACTTCCCTTGTTGTTTGGAACCGGGTCTGGGGATAGGCAGGGTGCTGTCCCCCTTTTGCCCACCATTTCATTCTAATAGGTTTGGATATGCTTCCCCTTCTTCAATTTAATTGGGAAAAAAATTGAATAAGAACCTCTGTGCATAATAACTTCTCTGTCCCCAGTTATTAGTTCTACAATTCCATCTAGTATATCCTAGTATGACAAAATTGTAGCTTATAGGAAAGGATCTGACTTAGAGAGAAAGAGAGGCTCATTCACATTCATTCCACAAGAAACTCCATTCATCTGGGGAAGAGAAAATCCTGATTTAGTGGCATCGACTCTTAAGTGATACTGATACAGAAGAGATACCAAATGGAATCATCATAAACTGTGAGGCAGGACTCTGGTGCAAAGAAACCCTTACAAGACCGTCTTGGTCACACTTTATGAAACAGAGTCACTCAAGGGAAGCTGTTACAAAACAGATGTTAAACATCTGCATGAAAACATGGCAACTCTGCACTTGGAAGGGAAGCGTTGGCCTTAGGATGGAGGCGACGGTAGTGGTATTGCTTGTGCTGCTGTTTCGTACCGTCTGCAAGACCTATTCGATTAACTGCACCATATTTAATGATCCCTATCCTATACCCCACAAATTTTATCAGCCAGGAAATCTCATCATCGGTGCTTTGGCCTCTCAGGTCTTTGGCTTTCATAACAGTTCCAATTTCACTGAAGTACCTACGCAGGAGCAGATTGGTAGACCTATGTAAGAAATTCTTGCTTTTTTTTTTTTAATTCGGCAACGTATTCAGATCACAGCAACAGAGAACTGATTGTTACATAATAGAGTGCTTCAGGGCGCAATCCTAACCAACTTTCCAGCACTGACATAGCTGTGCCAATGGGGCATGTTTTGCATTCTGCAGTAGAGGAGTAGTGAAGGAGGTCTCCTCAAGCTGATGGAATGTTTGTTCCATTACCTCAGAGCTGCATTGCCCTTATTCCGGCCCTGGAAAATTGGTTAGGATTGAGTCCGCAGTTACAAGACTTGTCATTGTGCATAATGTACGATTCTATCCACTGGCATAGCTAATGAAAGTGTAGCCCAGTGCTGAGGGCAAAATGATGCCCTTGAAGTAACAACACAGCAGGAAGTGACATCACAGTTGTATTTTCATTTTCTTATATATATTTTTTGCCATAACCTTTGATAGAATGAAGATATTACACACCAATTTGTTTCACTGCATTCTTCCACATTGAATGGTATCGAACATGATGGTATTATTCATACATGCCAAGGTTTTCCAAATTTGGCCACTAGTGTCAAAGCTCAGCTTGTTCCTCCCCTAAAGCCTGTAGCCCAGTACAACTGCACCTCCCTGCACTTCTTTAGCTACGCCCCTGCTTCCATCTGACAACACCTAGGTGGAATCTCCCCTTAACTTTTGATTCATAAATCCTTTCATCCAATGTTTCATTTTCCCTGACCTTCACCTTCATCTTTGTGTGCTCAAACACACTTCATTATTCCATTATTGTTACTACTAAAATGCATGTGTATTGCTCTGCAATCTTTCTTGTTTGATTCAAAGACTTTTCAATCTAGCCATGAATATAAGCAATCTTCTCTTCTCCACTTGCTCCAGAAGGAGCCACTAACCATGTCTCTCAGATTCCAAAGGATGTTCCTAGAGGTTTTTATGCTAAATATGAATCTTGAAACCATGCAGGATGTTGATAATGGAGCGTGCAATAGGAATGTTTCTGTTTCAATAAACATTGGGTTACCATCATTGCAGTTCTGTGCCCAAGTATTACCAGCACATCATGGCCTTGGCATTTGCTGTAAAAGGTATCAACAAGGATCCCAAAATCCTACCAAACCTCACTTTGGGGTACCGCATCCTCAACAGTTACTTCATTCCAAGGATGACCTACAAAGCTGCCCTGAACCTGCCTTCATCAAAGCATCTGTTTACCCCCAACTTCAACTGTGACAACCAGAAAAAATTTGTTGCTGTCATTGGAGGACTCATGTCTGAAACCTCTGCCAATGTGGCCACCATCCTAACTACCTACAAGCTCCCACAGGTAGGCCATATTAACAGCAGCATTGAAATATCCCAAGTGCCCCATAATTTAATTTTTGTATCATCCACCATCCATTTCCTTGCAGCTCACTTATGGATCATTTCCCCAAGTGCAGAGTGACAAAATGTTGTACCCCTCCCTGTACCGAATGGTCCCAAATGAAGCCTATCAGTACACGGGGGCTATCCGGTTACTTCATCACTTCCACTGGATGTGGATTGGGCTCTTTGCTGTGGATGATGACAATGGGGACCGCTTTTTGCGAACCATAGTGCCTCTGCTTTCTCAGAATGGCATTTGTGATGCCTTCATACTACGAGCACCAAAAACGACTTATGCAGTAGAGTTGCTGGGCTTGCTCTTAAGTCAAGTTCAAAATTACGACGCTTTGAAGAATAATACAGTCAATGCATACTTTGTCCATGGAGAACCACCATCCCTTGTTGATTTGTCCATGCTGCTGTATTATGGACCACTCCTTTTAATGCCACCCGTGGGGAAAGTCTGGATTGTGACATCTCAATGGGACTTTGAATCACTGTCCTTTCAAAGGTCTTGGAATATAGACTTCTTCCATGGTGCCCTGTCCTTCACAGTCCAAGCAAATCAGCCACTTGGATTCCAAAAATTTGTGGAAGCTATCCAGCCCTCCTGGGCAAATGGAGACGGCTTTATCCAAAATTTCTGGGAGCAAGCATTTGATTGTTCCTTGGACATTCAGACTGGGGATGAAGAGAGCAAAGACCCCTGCACTGGAGAGGAGATGTTGGAGAGCCTTCCTACTACTTTGTTTGAAATGAGCATGACCGGTCACAGCTACAATGTCTACAATGCTGTCTATGCTGTGGCACATGCTTTGCATGCTATGCACGTATCGAGATCCAAATTTAGGAAATTAGGAGGAGGGCTGGAATTTCAGAATATGCAGCTATGGCAGGTAACTACTTCTCAATGAGTGAGCCTTATCGAACTAAGAAAACAGAAACAGGATCATATCTTGGCCAAAGATAGGGGGACTCTTCTCCTAACTCTTTGAATTTATTTTAATTATGGCACTGAGAATTTTTTGTTGAGGACTTTTATTTATGCTGCATCTGGATTATGGCTCGTTGGTCTTCTGTCACTCTCCTCCACATCGGAGGCCGCTTATGCTTTGTCAGCATGGCTGCCTCATGGACCATGGTGGTGAACAGGATTGGGCTGTAAATCTAACCAAGCTGAATGGCTGCAATCCATTTTCAGCCCCCTTTTTTGTGTCCTTGTTTCATTCTTCTCTTAATCTAGCTCAACCCCTTTTTACGGAGCGTCTTTTTCAACAATAGCGCAGGAGAGACGGTCCGCTTTGATGACAATGGAGAGTTGGTAGCAGGTTTCGACGTTACAAACTGGGTGACTTTTGATAATGGCTCTTTTCGTAGAGTCAAAGTTGGAAGGTTGGATCCTCGGGCTCCTTCAGGCCAAGAGTTGACCATTTCTGATGACCAAATTGTGTGGCACAGGAGCTTTAACCAGGTGAGCCATCCTATTCCCCGCAACTGGTGGCAATACAGCCACACCAATGAGGTCTTTGCTCAGTGACATCCCCAGCATGTGCACTGACCAGAGCACATATCAATCCCCATATTTACCAAAATGATTGCACAGCACCCAGAAGTGATTTGGCCGTCATCTCATGCACTGCAGAATCACTTCCAGGATGGCTATTTCCAGCTGTTTGGAGCTATTGTAAGGGCAACCTAACACTGTGTAGGCCTCTGCTCAGTAGGGGCTCTGGTGCTGGCCTGTCAACCCCCCAGGGCACACCACCTGCAACGGGGAACTCCCACACTCCCCACTTAACCCTTGATGCACATAGCCCAATCTGCCTTTGTTGATTTTGCGAACCAACAAAAACTGGTTTGGATCCCAGATCCACAGTTTAGGAACTGCTGCTCTAGGGAGTCGTCATTCCTTGTGAGCAACTCACGATTTCCTGTCATGTTTCTCACGAGAAGCGTTGTGTTTCTCACTTCTGCTCACTTCTCACCTCTGAGTATGCACTATTTTGCATCCTAACAATTTCCCTGGATGTTCACGGACAGGTAATGCCGCTTTCTGTGTGCAATGACAACTGCTATCCTGGCTATAGCAGGAAAAAGAAGGAAGGAGAGAAATTTTGCTGCTATGAGTGTGTTCGTTGTGCAGAAGGAATGATCGCTGACAAAAACGGTAGGAGAAATAAGACACAAACTAGGAAGGAATAGGCAGCTTGGCCTGTTCCTTTACCTTTTCCTTCCAGAAATACAGAAGCGACATTTTTCTACATCATTTCACTACAATCAAATTTTCTAGAGGAGGGATATGAAATGAAATGGATTGGGTGGATTGATCAGAAATTTGCCCCTGGTCCATGGAGCCTGGGTTTAAATCCCTACTGAGCCATGGAGCTTGTTGAATAACCTTGTTGAGCTGGTTGAGTGTTGGGAGAGTTAAAACAGATAAAAGGAAATACTTTTTTACCCAGCGGTTAATTAATCTGTGGAACTCTTTGCCACAGGAGGTGGTGATTGCATCTGGCCTAGATGCCTTTAAAAGGGGATTGGACAGATTTCTGGAGGAAAAGTCCATCATGGGCTATAGGCCATGATGGGTTGGGCAATCTCTTTACATTGGTAGTAGGCTACTTCAGAGTACCGGGTGCAAGGGAGTGGCAACAGGATGCAAGCGTCTTGTTGTCTCCTACCTCCCTAGGGCACCTGATGGGCCGCTGTGAAATACAGGAAGCTGGACTAGATGGGCCTTTGGCCTGATCCAGCAGGGCTCTTCTTATGTTCTTACCTTTGGCCAGCCACTATCTTCCAGCTGAACAGGATTGTCGGGATAAACGCAGCGAAGGGGAGACCCTGAAATCAGTCTGGGATCCTTGGGAGAGCAGGGCAGTATACAAATGTGAAAGGTTAGATGTGGCCATTACTCAGAACCCCGAAGTGATTCCTCTTCTCACTGCCTTTCTTGATATTCCTCTACAAATATCATTTCCTAAAATAGTCATGATCTCTTTTACATGTAATTGAACTGAAGGTATAAACTTCTCTGCTTTAAACTCAACTTGTTAAACTCAACACTATCCTCCACCCCCAACTCCATCTCTCATTATTGGCTCCATTCATAAGAGCTGATACTGATCTGAAGAGCTGATATTGATATGAAGAGCTGATTAATTAGAGCTCCATTAAAACCAGCTGATACAAAAAGGCTACCAAGACTAGCACTACCAAGACTCATTTTTCTTTCAGATATTTCAGTTGTGGGAGGCTCAAAACAAGATCATGGCCAGAGACCCAATCAGAATTTCATCCATTTGCTCCTCCTATTTGAGAGAAAAAGCTTTCTCTGGTGCCATCAGAACTAGTTATCCTTTTCAAACAGCTGATGTGAGAGGATCAATCCAGATTGGGAATGTTTTTAAGGCTCCCTGGCTTGAGTCTTGATAAGGGTTAGGCCCCCTTTGGGTGTTATTCTTGAATGCAGATTTAAGCCCAGGACTGCTCACAATGTGCTTGACAACTGTTATAGACAATCCTAATTTGCCTTTCTCACCAATACTGCTCAATGAAGGATTTATGCAACTCTTCTTTTCTTCCAGACATGGATGCCTGTGTCCTATGCCCCGATGATCAGTATCCCAACAATTACCGAAACAAATGTATTCCCAAGGTCATCAGCTACCTCTCCCACAACGATAGTTTAGGAATCATCTTAGTGACTTTGGCTATTTCATTCTCGCTGATCACAGCTTTAGTGATAGGAGTATTTATGAAGCACCAAGACACTCCCATTGTCAAGGCCAACAACCGCAGCCTCACCTACATCCTCCTCACTTCCCTCCTCTTTTGCTTCCTCTGCTCCCTGCTCTTCATCGGAAGGCCTGGAAGGGTGACCTGCCTTCTCCGACAAACAGCTTTTGGCATCGTCTTCTCAGTGGCCCTTTCCTCTGTGCTGGCCAAGACCATCACTGTGGTGCTGGCTTTCATGGCCACAAAACCAGGATCTGGAATGCGGAAATGGGTGGGGAAAAGATTGTCAAATTCTATTGTCCTCTCCTGCTCTTTTGTTCAAACCGGAATTTGTCTGCTTTGGTTAAGCACTTCCCCTCCATTCCCAGATACAGACATGCACTCAGTGAATGGGGAAATCACACTGGAATGTAACGAGGGCTCGGCTACCATGTTTTACTGTGTCTTAGGCTACATGGGTTTCTTGGCTGTTGTCAGCTTCATTGTGGCTTTCCTGGCCCGGAAGTTGCCAGACAGTTTCAATGAAGCCAAATTCATCACCTTTAGCATGTTGGTCTTTTGCAGTGTCTGGTTGTCTTTTGTTCCAACCTACCTGAGCACCAAGGGGAAATACATGGTGGCTGTGGAGATCTTCTCCATCTTGGCTTCCAGTGCTGGTTTACTGTGTTGTATTTTTTCCCCTAAATGCTACATTATTGTGCTGAGGCCTGAGCTGAACAATCGGGAACAGTTAATCCACAGGAAAAAAAAGGAAAATGTACAAGTTCCTTAGGGAAACTTAGTAGATTCGAGGACAATTACTTTTTCAGAAACTGTCAGCTCCTAAAGCTCCTCATTTGAAACAATTGGAGTTGAAATATTTTGGAATGGATCAGTTGTGTCGATATGCCTTCAGGAACTAAATTCCCATTTCAGTTCACCTGACACTCACCCTTTACAATGACAGAATTTATCTACGTTTTCTCTGTCGTATAATGAAATCTTTTTATATTACAGAATGTATTGCTACTGCTGCTGACTTCAATGCAATGAGCACCCCAGTGGCACAGCTACATCAGTGCTGGAAATGTGATTAGGATTAGGCCTGTGATGTTCTTTAGAAAGGTTTCACTGTCTTGATCTGAGAAATAAACACTGATTAGCATCCTAAAGTTTACTTTTTATTCACATGTCGTCCCTCCCAACAGGTGTGAAATTTTATTTAGTTTCTGCCTTTATTTATATACTAGCTTTTTGTTACCCGGCGTTGCCCGGGTACCAAAATGATCTTCCAGAGTTTATGAGTCTTGCACCCCTTCTCGCCCCCCCACACCGACGGGGGCCGAACCCGGACTCCAACCGCTTCAGGCGTGTCACCGGTCGCCTCGGCAGCCCCGGAAACTATGGACTCGAAGCCAATTTCGCCCGTTTTCAGGCGTCTTCACTTCAGGCCCCCTGCCTTGGCCCCCTGCCTCAGGCCACGGTGACCCCAGAAACTACGGGTCTGACGCAGATTTCATACATTTTTTACCGTTCTCACGCAGGGGCACCCACGCACCACACCCTCAGGGGCGGTAGTGGAGCCTGACCCCTGCAGTTTTTGTCGCCAGCCTCAAGGGACGCACGTGCCGAGTCTGGCGCCAATCACTCCAGGCGTTGCAGCGGGCATGGCGGACGTCTTGTTTTGCACCTCTTCCTGCCCCCCACAATGAGGGGGGCTGAACCTGGACTCCCACGGCATCGGGAGCGTCGCCACTCACCTCGGCGACCCCGGAAACTACAGATTCAATGCCGATTACGGCTGTTTTCAACCAATTTATGCAGGGCCCTGTGCGTACCCCCACCCCTGGGGTCACTGGGGGGGCCTGACCCCTGCAGTGTTTGTTGCCAGGCCGCAAGGCACGCGCATGCCAGGTTTGGTGCGCATCGCTCCAGGCGTTCCAGCACGGCATGGCAGACATTTTGTTTTGCACCCCTTCTCGCCCCCCCATGCCGAGGGGGCCCTGAACCCGGACTCCAACTGTGTCGGGAGTGTCGCCGCTCGTCTCAGTGACCACGGAAACTACGGACTTGACGCTGATTTCAGCCATTTTTGACCATTTTCATGCAGAGACCCCCACATAGCCCCACCCCAGGGCACTAAGGGGGTCTGACCGCCGCAGTGTTTGTCGCCAGGCTGCAAGGTATATGTGTGCCAGGTTTTGTGTCGATCGGTTCAGGCATGCCAGCAGGGCATGGCATATGTTGTGTTTCGCACCCCTTCTTGCCCCCTACGCCGAGGAGGAGCCGCACCCGGACTCCAACAGCATCTGGAGCATTGCCACTCGCCCTGGCGACCCTGGAAACAGTGGATTCGTTGCCGTTTTCAGCCGTTTTCAATCATCTTCTCACGGGGACCCCTGTGCACTCCCACCCCCAGGGGTGCTAGCGGGGTCTGACCCCTGCAGTGTTTGTCGCCAGGCCACAAGGCATATGCATGCCAAGTCTGCCGCCAATCCCTCCAGGCGTCACAGTGGGGCATGGCGGATGTCTCGTTTTGCACCCCTTCTTGCCCCCCACATCAAGGGGGGACCAAACCCAGACTCCAACTGTGTCGGGAGCATTGCCGCTCATCTTGGCGACCCCAGAAACTGTGGATTTGACGCCGATTTCAGCCGTTTTTGACCTTCTTCACATGGGGACCCCCATGTACCCCACTCCCGGGGGGCACTAGGGGGCCCACCCCGCAGTGTGTGTCACCAGGCCGCAAGGTGTATGCAAGCCACATTTCGTGCCAATCGCTCACCTTGGCGACCCCAGAAACTAAGGAACCGACGACAATTTCATCTGTTTTTGACCTTTTTCATGTGGGGGCCCTGGGGCACCCCCACCCCTGGGGTGCTAGGGGGGCCTGACCCCTGAAGTGTCTGTCGCCAGGCCGCAAGGCACGCACATGCCGAGTTTGGTGCGCATCGCTCCAGGCGTTCCAGCAGGGCATGGCGGACGTTGTGTCTCGCACCCTTTCTCACCCCCTACGCTGAGGGGGGGCCGGACCCAGACTCTGATGGCGTTGGTACCATCGGCGCTCGTCCCGGCGACCAAGGAAACTACGGATTTGATGCCGATTTCGGCCGTTTTCGACCATTTTCACGTGGGGGCCCCTGCGCACCCCTGCCCCAGGGGTGCTAGGGGGCCCCAACCCCCGCAGTGCTTGTGGCCAGGCCACTAGGCTTCCGCATGCCTAATTTGGTGCCAATTGGTCCAGGTGTTCCAGCAGGGCATGGAGGAGGTTGTGTTTTGCACCCCTTCTTGCCCCCCATGTCGAGGGGGGGCCGAACCTGGACTCCGACGGCATCGGGAGCATCGCCGCTCGTCCCGGCAACCCCAGAAACTGTGGATTTGACGCCAATTTCAGCCGTTTTTGACCGTTTTCACGCGGGGACCCCCACGTACCCCCACCCCCGGGGGCGCTAGGGGGGCCCGACCCCCGCAGTTTTTGTCACCAGGCTGCAAGGTGTATGCGTGCCGAGTTTTGTGCCGATCGCTCCAGGTGTTGCAGAGCCTATGGGAAACATACATACACACACACACACCCACGTTCTTCTTTATATATATAGAAAAACACTAGCTTTTTGTTACCCGGCGTTGCCCGGGTAACAAAATGATCTTCCAGAGTTTATGAGTTTTGCACCCCTTCTCACCCCCCATGCTGACATCCTCCAACCGCATCGGGAGCGTCGCCGCTCACCTCAGTGACCCCGGAAACTATGCTTCCTGAGCACCCACCCCCGAGGGAGCTAGGGGGGCCTGACCCCCACAGTGTTTGTCACCAGGCCGCCAGGCACGCGCGTGCCGAGTCTGGCTCCAATCGCTCCAGGCATCGCAGTGGGGCATGGCGGACATCTTGTTTTGCACCCCTTCTTGCCCCCCATGCCGAGGGGGGCCGAACCCGGACTACAACTGTGTCAGGAGCGTCGCCACTTGTCTCGGTGACCCCAGAAACTACAGACTCGATGCTGATTTCAGCCATTTTTGGCTGCATTCATGTGGGGCCCCTTGCACACCCCCACCCCCAGGGGCGCTGGGGGGGCCTGACCCCTGCAGTGTTTGTCGCCAGGCCACAAGGCACGCGCATGTCGAGTCTGGCTCCAATCGCTCCAGGCATCGCGTTGCGGCATGGCTTGTTTCGCACCCCTTCTCGCCCCCCACGCCGAGGGGGGGCCGAACCTGGACTCCAACCGTGTCGGGAGCGTCGCCGCTTGTCTCGGTGACCCCAGAAACTACGGACTCAATGCCGATTTTGGCCGTTTTTGGCCATCTTCACATGGGGCCCCCTGCACACACACACCCCCGGGGGCGCTAGGGTGGGCCTGACCAATAGCTCCAGGTGTCACAGTGGGTATGGCAGATGTCTTGTTTCACACCCCTTCCCACCCCCATTGAGGGGGGCCGAACCCCAACTCCCACAGCTCTGGGAGTGTCGCCGCTCGCCTCGGCGACACCGTAAACTATGGATCCAACGCCGATTTCGTCCATTTTTGACCTTTCTCACACAGGGCACCCCGCGCACCCCCACCCCCAGGGGTGCTAGGGGGGCCTGACCCCCCCCCAGTGTTTGTCTCCAGGCTGCAAGGCATGCGCATGCCAAGTTTGGTGCCAATCACTGCAGGCGTTCCAGCACGGCATGGCGAACGTTGTGTTTTTCACCCCTTCTCACCCCCCATGCCGAGGGGGGGCCGAACCTGGACTCCAATGGCATTGGGAGCATCGCCGCTCGCCCCGGTGACCCCAGAAACTACAGATCCGATGCCAATTTTGGCCGTTTTTGACCATTTTCACGTGGGGGCCCTGGGGGCGCTGGGGGGCCCTGACCCCCATAGTGTTTGTCACCAGGCCGCAAGGCACGCGCATGCCGGGTTTGGTGCACATCGCTCCAGGCGTTCCAGCACAGCACGGCAGATGTTTTATTTCGCACCCCTTCTTGCACCCCACACTGAGGGGGCCCTGAACCCGGACTCAAATGGCGTTGGGATTGTCACTGCTCATCCCGGTGACCCTGGAAACTACGGACTCGACGCCGAATTCAGCCATTTTTGATCATTTTCACGCGAGGGCCGCCGCATACCCCCACCCTGGGGGCGCTGGGGGTCTGAACCCCTGCAGTGTTTGTGGCCAGGCCGCAAGGTTTCCACATGCCGAGTTTGGTGCCGATCGGTCCAGGCATTCCAGCAGGGCATGGCGGATGTTTTGTCTTGCACCCCTTCTCACCCCCCATGTCAAGGGGGGGCCAAACCCAAACTCCAACTGCATTAGGAGCGTCGCTGGTCGTCTCAGTGACCCCAGAAACTATGGACTCGATGCTGATTTCGGCCATTTTCGGCCATCTTCACGTGGGGACCCCTGCACACCCCTGCCCCTGGGGGTGCTAGGGGCCCCCGCCCCCCACAGTGTTTGTGCCCAGGCTGCCAGGCTTCTGCATGGCGAGTTTGACGCCAATCGGTCCAGGCGTCATAGCGGGGCATGGAGGACGTTTTGTTTCACACCCCTCCTCGCCCCCCACGTCGAGGGGGGCTGAATCCGGACTCCGATGGCGTCGGGGGCGTCGCCGCTCATCTCGGTCACCCCAGAAACTGTGTGCTTGATGCCCATTTTGGCCGTTTTTGACTGTTTTCATGCGGGGACCCTCGCGTACCCTCCACCGCCGGGGGCGCTGTGTTTGTCTCCAGGCCGCAAGGTGTATGCGTGCCGAGGTTCGTGCCGATCGCTCCAGGCATTGCGGAGCCTATGCGAAACATACATACATACATACATACATACATACATACACACACACACACACACACACACTCTTCTTTATATAGATAGATTTTGCAGATATAAAGTGAGGTGCCACCGTTTTGAACTCCAGGACCATCCACCAAGGGATTCAATCATACACTTTTGCCTACCCAACTTGGATAGCCTGTTGGATTTCTGTATTGAATATGTCAGATACAGACACAGACACAGACACAGACACAGACACAGACACAGACACAGACACACACACACACACACACACACACACACACACACACACTTGAATATTGCTGAGGGCGCAATCCCAAGCACCCGTTTGTGTTGACGCAACGACACAAAACGCGTAGCACCGATATGGAAGCGCCAAGCAGCACCCCCGCATCTAGGAAGGCAGGCACTATGCCTTCTCTGCACCAGCATCAAAGCCTTTTCTGGCTGCTCATAGCACTTCCTTCTATTCCATTTCCCTTTCTGCCAGTCCATAGTACAAAGTAGCATGGAATGTGAGTGTGCCCAACTTATCCAATTTGTGTGGGATCAGTGCTCAAAAAGGCATGTTGATTGGAAAAGCATTTAGCTGACAGCTGACCATAGTGCAAACATTACGGGACGTGCATCAACTTGCTGCATTCAAAATTGTTCCTTACTGAAACTTGTTTCATGCACAAAATATTAAGAATATTCCAACATACAGGAAATTGACATCTGGACCACTTCCCACCCCACACTGTCCAGATAATGGATACTCAACATGTACTATGAATAATTGAAATCATAAAATACATGAAAATGATGGAAAGGAACAAATCATGCACTGTATGACTTACAGTCATGCACTGTATTCATAAATAATATTGCAGCTAGAAATTGAATAGAGAGATTCTCAAGGAATAGCTGGAAAGTTGTGTTACATATAGTTGTGGTGGTGGTGGTGGTGGTGGTGGTGGTGGTGGTGGTGGTGGTTGTTATTATTATTATTATTATTATTATTATTATTATTATTATTATTATTATTATTATTATTGAGTATATTACAGAGATAAGAAAGAATCCCTTACATAGGTTCACTGTACAACATCTGTGATAGTTGTTTGGTGATAGACGGACTATTGTGAAATATGGCAACCTGAAAAACAAGGGCACCAATGAAGATGTTGCCTGACTGATAGAATTTGTGTGTTACAGGAAGAGGATCACCATATATGGTACAATTAACTGAACTGGTTTTGTGTACCAAAAACCTGTAACACAAGCAGGACCATATTTCCATTTACAGCATTATAGGGGTTAGCAACAGTTTTGTCACAGCCTTCCTGGAGCAGCTGATCTCTGTTTAGTACAGTGAGATGACAACTACTTCCTAAGGGCTTCTCTGCATGGGTGCTCCCTCTTACAATTCATGGCACTTCCTTTTGTGATAGCTTTGCAGGGTGGGAAGGAGGAAGCATATGCAAAATGATAAAGATGAAAGAGTCATGCCAAAGACTGACAGTGCCCTGATATCCCTAGACCCAGTCCAAACCATCTCAAAAGAGTCTATATAGCACATTGTTATGAGGTATTGACATGGTTGATCTTGAGCTTGCTGGTAGCCCTGGAAATCCTTTGGGTAACAGGAAGAAATAAATTTGTTGATCATGATAGGAGAGGCAAACCCCTCTGTAATGTCGTGGCTTTTACTATGATACCACTAATGAGAAAAGGGCTAGGGCTTTCTCTTTCACAAATCCTCTTATAACTACTATTTTCATCTCTGAAAGGCAGCATTGAGAGTGCAGTCTATGGCCTGAACCTCTGGGCTGCCCCTGCTTAGAGAAAAGACTGAGAGTACAATCCTAACCTGGAGGTAGCCACTGTAAAGCATGTTTACACTACTCTCGGAGTCGAGGAGGATGGTCAGTGATGGGATCTACAAATGACTTGGGGGAACGGAGGGCGGGATTAGACGGGACTACCGTTTGATTGGCAGCCCGTCCGTGCACTTCTGCTTTCGTTCCGCTTGCCCCGCGGCTGTCCCTAGACTTGGAGGGGGCGCCTGCTCACCTGGGGGAAGGGTGGGGGTCACGTGTCCCCCCCAGGTGAGCAGGCGCCCCCTCCGAGGCCAGGGACGGCCGCGGGGTGAGCGGAACGAAAGCGGAAGTGCACGGACAGGCTGCCAAACGGTAGTCCTGCCTAAGTCCCGCCCTCCGTTCCCCCAGGTCGTTTGTAGATCCCATTGCTGAGGATGGTGCACGTCTGTGTGCTGGCCTCTTTGACTCCAAGAGTGGTCTGAACATACTTTATGCTGTCCCTTGAGCCAGCCAAACTTTGCTGGCCTAACTGCCAGCCTAATTCCAGGTTAGGATTGTGCCCTGTATTGCTTACCCTTCCAGGTTCATAATGATCACAATCATGCAAAGGATGTTTGTCATGATATAAAAATCAATGAGACAAATTCAACAGGACTACTTTAGAAGTCCCATTAGTTTCCCATTTGTTTCAATATCATTCTTGATTAACTTTCTTTGGATACAATGTATAGTGTGAGAGAATCAATGGACAATAAAGTGTCATAAAAGAAACAGTTTTTGGTGGTGGTGGTGTTTTTCCTGCAGATCGGAATACGAGTTTTAGCAGGGGAAACAGCACTGAGCCAGGGAGGAAAAACATGTTTTTCACTTTCCTCAATATTTGGCAGCTCTGCCTTGATGCTCCCATTGGGACCAGCTGCACTGTTTCCTTGTTGCTATGATTCATCTGGAATGTGTATGCTGGAGCATCTGTGGCCAAGGGATTGAGGAGATGGTCTCTCTGCATGCAGCAACATCCCACCATGTATTCAGGTGCTTGGTAAAGTCCCCCCCCAGTTAGTTTATGAAGCTAGTGTCATCCATAATTGTATTTAATGGCTCTGTTACCTCAGTGTGTGGGCTTGGTGTATGCTTTGGAAAGATTCCCCTGTGGGCATTTGCTCTAAAGGGCAAGAGGGCTGTTCAAGTAAACATAGATTATGTCCAAAAACACTCAGGGCATAATCCTAACCTGAAGATAGGCCAGCATAGTTAGGCCAGCATAGTTTGGCTGGCACAAGGGAAACCATAATGTCTGTTTGTACCACTTTCAGAGTCATCAAGGCCAGTACACAGACATCTGCCATCCCCTCTGACTCGGAGAGTGGTCCAAACACACTTCATGACGTCCCTTCTGCTGGACAAACTTTGCTGGCCTAACTATGCTGGCCTAACTCCAGGTTAGGATTACCCCCTCAGTAATCCAGACCAATGTTTTGGCTGGCTGAATCAGCATTGTTTCTTCAAGAAAGAGGGACAAGGTGTGTTTCAAGCACAATGAGTCTGAAGCACTAAACATGTCAATATCACTTTAAATTGCCCCCTATGATCAGGGTTACCAGATACAAGGGACAGAGTGCCTTTAATAATATATTTAATATTGTGTAGCCATGGGAATATTGGAACGTGCAGCTTTTTAAACAAAACACAAAACAATGAAATTTGCTATTTTAATCAAGAAAAGTTGGGAAAGAATATCACCAAAAATACACACCCTTTCATATACAATAAGAAGAAAACAGCTTGAAGTAGAAGCAGCAGTACATTCCCCAATAATAAAATATTACATTACATGACGGAGAAAGTGTAGAAGTATTTAATTGTTGTAAAGAGTGAGTGTCAGGGAAAATGAAATGGGAAGTTAGTTCCCAAAGGCAAATGGGCAGAACTGATCCATTTACAAAATATTTGAACTCCAATGGCATCCAATGGAGGAGCTTGAGGAGCTAACAGTTTCTCAAAACCTAATTGTTCCCCAATCTATTGAACTTCCTTAAGGCCCTTGTATATTGCCTTTTTTTCTGTGGATTTACTGTTTCCGGCTGTTAAGCTCAGGCCTCAGAACAATAATGTAGCATTTAGGGGTAAAAATGCAACCCAGTAAGCCAGCGCTAGAAGCTAATATGGAGAAGATCTCCACAGCAACCATGGATTTCCCCTTGGTGCTCAAGTAGGTGGGAACGAAGGACAACCAGACACTGCAAAAGCCCAACATGCTGAAAGTGATGAATTTGGCTTCATTGAAACTGTCTGGCAACTTCCGGGCCAGGAAAGCCACAGCAAAGCTGACAACAGCCAAGAAGCCCAAGTAGCCCAAGACACAGTAAAACATGGTAGCTGAGCC
>JAJKFI010010442.1:0-12680 GCA_029204185.1 Lerista edwardsae
AAAGGTAAGTCCCGCCCAGCGTACCGGGTGAATAACGCCACTGATCTCGGACAGATTGTCATTCTAAAAAGGGGTCCTGGTACAAAAAGGTTTGAGAACCACTGTCCTATAGTCCTCCAAGGATCGCTCTGCATTGCTAGGACAAGTCCCCCCTCCCCCCCCACACACAAGAAAACATTTTCTAGTGTCCTGTTTAGTTAGCTGAGCTTTCTTTGGGAACATCCAGCTGTGGGAAGCATCCCTGGCAGATGAATGAACAGCATCAAAGTTAATACTCTGCTTAATGGATGCCACAATTTTCCCCGCATTCATTTATTTAGTGTATGAGAGTACCACAGGCGTAGGTGGGCTTCCAGTCAATTATCCTTCAGCTGAGCATGACACCAAGTGCAGACAGCACAGCAACCTCCTTGAAGTGGCAGTAATGGAGAACAACAGGACAGATAATCATGAGGGATTATGACGCTGGCTCATAAATTCACACCGGTGCTGACAAGATCTCAACTCTCCAAGTGACAAACCTTCTTGTTCTCTCTCAATGCTGTTTTTTTTTTTTTTTGGTTGATCCAAGGAAACAGATCCTTTCCCTCTGAAAAAAAACACAAGAACATCACGGGGACCACTTAATGTGGATTAGTTACCTGTCAGTATTCTTTAAGCAACCTGTCATACAGTCTCGGGATATTGGAAACCTGATTCATACATACATCATCATAAGACATAGCATTTATATAGTGCAGTCCAAAGGGCTTCAAATATATTGTCTCATTCATTTTTAAGATAGTCCTATAAGGTTGACTGGCAGTCTTTTTATCCCCATCTTCCAGGTGGGGATCTGAAGCTGAAAGGCCAGTATCTTGCCTAGCGTTCCCCCTTGTGTGAGTGTTCCTGGGTGGGCCTGTGCTTATCCAATAATGTCAGCTTCTAGAGACTTAAGAAGAGGCAAAGAAAACCACACTCTAGTCTTCTAGTAATCAGATGCCCTGCTTCAGCGGCATGACACGTGCTTGCACTCAATGTATGCACTGGTAAATGATCCTGCAAATCTCTACAAGGGAAGTCTTGTGGCTCAAAGAAAAAGCAGGAAGACAACCATAACGGGAAATTTTGTTAAATCAGTTTCTTTAAGAAAAGTCTTTTTGTACTAGAACAAGTATGAAGGATTGTTTTAATCTGCCTTATCTCCCAGCTCACTATTTGTCTATATAATCTTTATCTATCTTCATCTAAAGTCTTTATTTCTTGTCCATGTCTTTAATAACTAAATTACATTATACTGTGAAATGAAGTATGTACTGTACAAAACAAAGGTAAGGGCAAAAATGTAGACTCTGCAGATTTATAGAAAAAAATGCTACTTAAGACCATCACCAGAAAAGAAAGAAAGAAAGCTCTGATGAATGGTTTGTGCATGAACTGCTAAGTGATCCTTGATTCTGGGCGCAATCCTAACCTGGAGTTAGGCCGGCATAGTTAGGCCAGCACAGTTTGGCTGGCACCAGGGCCATGGTAACGCGCATTTGAACCACTCTCAGAGTCAGGGAGGATGGTGCATGTCTGTGTGCTGGCCTCTCTGAGTCAGAGAGTGGTCCAAACATACAGTACTTTATGGTGTCCCTTGTACCAGCCAAACTGTGCCGGACTAACTCCAGGTAAGGATTGCGTTCTAAGAGAATTCTAGCTTTTTTTTTGCACCTGATGTACATTGCAACAGAGGAATCACCAGATAATGCTGCTCTTCCTAAAATATATCTCACTGGGAAGAGTGGCTGGATAGTGCTGATGGCAGGGCCAGCCCAAGACCTCCCAAAACCAGAGGCAATGTAACAAATGCTGCTGTCCTGTATCTGCTGCTCCCCGGTTATCGGGCAGGAAGTGTGGTTGATGGTAGAGCTGCTGGTACTGCCCGAAGAGCTAAGCAGGGGAATCCATGGTCATGTTTCTGGATGGGAGACAGAAAGCCAGGCTGTGATAAGCGGCTGTACCTGTTGTGGCAGGATTGACTTGCTAATGAGCTAATTACTGCAGAGCATTCGGGGGAGTGTGCAAAGGCTGCCGGCCAGAACAGAAACAACGTTGAAGACCAGTCTGGGCTTATGATTTATGGTTACCAGTAGAAGCTCAATGGCACACAGCCAGAACAGATAACCAGGTAACATCTGGCGACTGAGGGTTCTGTGAATCCTTTCATAGAACACATTGTCAAAACCCCATTGAAAAGTGGTGGTTTAGACCAGAGGTGTCACCTACTCCCCAGTAGACGGTTCGCTGGGCGGGAGTAGGGAGTGATTGACAGCCCGTCCACTCACTTCCGCTTTCTTCGCGCTCCCCGTGCGGCTTTCCCTTGCCTCGGAGGGGGCGCCTGCTCGCCCAGGCACCTGGCGCGCCCCCCACCCATCCCCCAAGACGAGCAGGCACCCCCTCCGAGGCGAGGGAAAGCCGCGCGGGGCGCGCGAAGAAACCAGAAGTGAATCGACGGACTGTCAATCACTCCCTACTCCCGCCCAGCAAACCGTCTACTGGGGAGTAGGTGACACCTCTGGTTTAGACTAGCCTGCCGACACAGACTGCCTTGAAAATTGTCTAAAAAAGTATTTTGTGTGTGTGTGTGTGTGTGTGTGTGTGTGTGGTGTTGTTGTTGTTGTTGTTGTTGTTGTGCCCACTCTGCTCTTCCCCCTTTCTGATTTGCAAAAGGAATAGGGGACTAAGCCAGAAGAATAGAGGTGGGCTAGAAGAGGTGGGCCGGGAGGATAGAAGAGAGAGGGCATCTTTTCCACCTTTTCTTCCCTTACCCTGAGGAGACCTCCAGCAGCCCCGTCTCCCACACTGGATGCAGCAGAGGCTGCATTGACCCTGCTGGATTGTAACATAGGACCTTTGTCAGGATAGGGCTGCCCACTGGATAACAAGAGGTCTCCTTCCGATTGGAGATTACACCAGAGGACCAGATAGGGATTCCCAGGGGGTTGCAGTGTGTCCTTAGGGCACCAATTGTCTATCCCTATTTTATGGTGTGTTTCTTTGTACTAGCTGTTCATTTCCCCATCTTTCCCTTTCCTCACTTGTCATCAGATCGCTATCATTGGCTGCGGGGACGGCTCACAAAATTGCCAAATACGGATGAAGGTTTTAAGAAAGGAAAAGCCACCCAATGCCAACAGCCATTACCTATTTGTTTCACCGCTTTGTTCATTTTTCCCCTCATACAAATGAACTAAATGATGATATAATTATATCCTGAAGCTGTTGGTAATTGCACGCGACACACTAATAGCAATTCAAAACTAATGTCAGGAAAGAGAGGGAAACCAGATTAAAAATTACTATCAGTCATGTACTCCTGCATTCCCCATAAAAAAACATGATTCCGATGAGTTACCTGACCTGCAAATTACCCACACAAAATCCAAATCGAATGTATGGAACACAAATTAATTACCTGGAAATTATTTGCTGATTGCATGCCAAGTACTGCCTCTTTGACATTCAGCACCGCTGGAATATGACGAAGGAGAACAATATTGTGTCAGGGGGATGAGGAAAAACAGAACAGAAAAAAACAGATCTTTCCTTTTGCGAAGAGTTTTTTTTTTAATTTTGTCTTTGGTTCAGTGCTTTTACATCCTATTATGTCCTCATCTTGCTTTCTGTCTGGGGTGTTTCAAAGTTGTGCCATTGCTGCAATCTGAGAATGCCAGTTTGCATTCCAGGAGTGTCATTTGATTACGTCGCAATGATGGCACTTTCTGCTTAATGATGTCACTTTTGGCTATGACATCACTTTCAGGTTAATGACATCACTTCTGTTGAGTCCATTCTAAAAAGTGGGTCTCAGTCTAAAACGTTTGAGAACCACTGTGTGAGGCAGTTCTGTACATAGCAGTTAAAATAAACTTTTTTTAAAAAAGTGGATCAATGGATTTTGGGGCTACCCAGTAGTGTCAGCCTACCGGTACACTGGGTGGGTCTGCTCGGTGATCGGCAGCGTGCTCGCTGCGTTCCGTTGCGTAATGGCGAAAGCCCGCCATTACGCAACGGAACGCAGCGAGCACGCTGCCAATCACCAAGCAGACCCGCCCAGTGACCGAGCAGACCCGCCCAGCGTACCGGTAGGCTGACACTACTGGGGCTACCCCAACTCTCTGAACCTGACCAAAGCCAGCTGTCAGGTTTGGAGGGTCCAGGTGGGCCCTCCCTGGGTGTTTGTGGCTTCAGCACCCACAGATGATCAAATCCGCAGATGCTGAACCCACAGATAATCAGGGCTTGTTGTACATGCCTGCCTATCTCATTCACCTCTGTGCATTGAAATTGAGTTTCTGCTTCTCTCCTGCACACTGATGGCACAGTCCTGAGCAGTGTTGTGCATGCTGGCCCAATGCGGGCTTCAATGCTGCTAGCCATCCAAAAGTTTCATTTAAAAAAAAAGGCCAGGCTAGTTTATTTCACCTGGGCTTTGTTCCAAAATCATCAGATAGTAATGAGGGAGATCATAACAAAAGCAAGTACAATTCATAGTTATAATGTGCATTTGAATAAAAACGCATTACACAGATTTCTTCAGGTCTATTTTTGGACAGCATCTCAATCTGTGAAAAATATAATTGTTTTCTCCCACCTTGAGCCTTTTATGCGGTTTATAGCCTTCAGAGCACAATCCTAACTTGGAGTTAGGCCAGCACAGTTTAGCCAGCCAAGTTTAGCTGGCACAGGGACCACTGTAAAGCACGTTTGGACCACTCTCAGAGTCAGGGAGGATGGAACATATCTGTGTGCTGGCCTCTCTGACTCCGAGAGTGGTCCAAACGTGCTTTACGGTGGCCTTTGTGCCAGCCAAACTTTGCTGGCCTAACTGTGCCGGCCTAACTCCAGGTTAGGATTGTGCTCTCACTGTAGCTCCTAGCTGCTCCTTCATGAACAGTTTCACCTGTTGAATTTTTCACACGTCACATTTGTTGAAAAGGTGACAGCCCAAGTAGAGAGGTGAGGTACACCCTAACTGCCTGCTGCTATTTCTCTCTGTTCATACCATCTAGGTTGTCATTGAATCCCTCAAAGTTGCCCCTATTAAACATGCCCCCATTCGAAGAGTTTCTGTAGACATCGAATTATTTAGCTGTAACAATAGCTGAAAGCTAGAGGGGAAAGTGCCATCCACATAACTCACAAAGCAAATACTGATTTTTTTTGGGGTGGGTGGGTGGTGGTATTTTTGTTCTTCACCATTTCCTAGGTGGAAGGTTACTGTTAACTCAAATGCCAAGTCCCATGGCTTTCATCTGAATTCTTTCTGCGGTATGAGTGTTGTATCAAGCTCTCCATCTTCCCGAGAACTGTACAAAATCTTTCCAGCAATCAAAAAGACTGAAAAATGGCTGCTGAGCATGGCCTACATCTCCTTCCTCATCTGACGTGATGACGGTACAGCACTTGTGGAAGTTTTGAGAGACGGCCTTTCAGCTGCCAGCCAAGGAAAATCAGAAGTAGTAGAGCCGTCGACAGTAGAGCAGGAAAGTCTCATTAGAGTTTCAGATCAGACTTGGAAAGTTCCCCATAATATAGAAATGTGAAGAGTGAAGAATGGCTTTGTAAAAAAAAAATGAGCTTGTTGGAACAGTTCTCAAGTGTTAACACCCCTTCCCACGTTTTTTTGCTTAAATATCGACTTGTCTGCTCCTTCTCTCAAAGTGACATGGGAGATACCGATAAAATATGAACACTTACTCTAGTCCCTAGAGATCTTATGGGTATCACGCCTTCCATCTCATAAGGCTTCAATCCTATGCATGTTTTCCTGGGAGTAAGCCCCATTGAACACTATGGGGCTTATGTCCAAGGAGACACGCATAGGAATGCACTTGATCCAGCGCAAAGTAGGTGCCAGCTGGAGCAGAGGCAGATCTAAGGGAGGGCAAATCTCTAAGTTTTGCAAGGAGCCTTACCCTGTCATGTAAATCCCTCCTCTCCCTTGCTGCTGTAGCCAGTAAGCAACGCCAAGATGTTGCTTTTCCCTGTGAGGATTGGCTAGAACAGTGCAGGAGAGGAGTGTTTTCCACTGCAAGGTAAGGCTTCTTGCAAAATTTAGAGCTTTGCCCTCCCTTAGATCTGCCTCTGAGCTGGAGGGCAACTTGGGCTAAGGGGATATTTTTTCCTTACCCTGTCTTGTGCCCCTGACTCCCTACGGGGCTACTTGGATCTGTGCCAGTGATTTTGCTGGCCCACATTTGAGCAGCCTGTGTAAGTCTGCTTGGGCCAGGGATGGGAGTTAGGATCTGGCGTGGCCAGCCATGGCTGGTTCCACTTCTCCCACTTCAGGGGGCACCCCACATCACTAGTCCTACTCCCTGTCCAACACTACAGTCATGAGCATCCTGGCTAAATATGTCCCTGGAGACAATCTGGGATGGGGGGAACAAAACCACCCTGCAGTCCGGTGAAGGACAAAAGGTTCATACCAAATGCCGAATGTCTATACTCAGAATAACTCAGCCAGTGGGTGGGCTGGGGCCTGATACTTCCGTGTCCTGGACTGCCAGTGTAGGCTCAATGTGTTGTGCATGCTTGTCTAGCCTCACCCCCAGCAGTTCCAGCATCAATCCAGCCCCTGCATGCCCTGGCCAGCCCCATCCGCAGCATACGGGCAGAAGAGTAGCATTTTGTGACACGTCAAAGCAAGAATACTTGGGACCCGCCAATGGGACATGAGCCAATTTCAGGTGGGTTGTGAAGCACCTAGGGCAGCCATATTGAAAGGGAAGATGGGATGCTGGAAAAGGGGAGGGCTGTGTGGTGGTTTTGCTTGTGTCAAGGTTGTAAATAGCCTTTTTTTCCCCCTTTCTGAGTCACTTTGCTTTTGGAAAACGGCTAAGAAATAATAGCCTAGCCTATTGCTGCATTCTCAGGAAAGCAGCAGGCTCTGGTGTCACAATGACAGATCTTTGGGGCATGACATCACTTCCGGTGGGTCCCAGGCAGATTGTCATTCTAAAAAGTGGGTCCTGGTGCTAAAGGGTTTGAGAACCACGGCCATAGAAGGCTGACACCTTATAGAGTGGTGCACCTTTGGAGTGCAATCCTGGCGCTAATAATTCTCTTTTTTATTGAGTTAATTGCAACACAATAGTGGGTTTAACTAGAATGATTTAGATTTTGCATTTGTCTGTGGGGGCTATTACTGAGCATTCGCTGGATTATAGAGCAGTGTGCAAACTATTTAAGTACAAATAATATAGCACCACGTTAGATGCAACTAGGTTTATTATTAAGCAATGATTTTTACCTGTTAGCTAAAAACTCCTACTCAAGCCAGCATTTTCTTTGCAGTCTCATCTTTCACCTTTTCCCATCTGCCGTTTTGACACCTGACATCCCCCCCTTTTTTTCCTCCAGCCTAAAGAAAAGAAGTCGGAAGCACTGCACTCGGGAAAGATATTTTTAGTCACGATCGCTAGAAAGTCTCCATGGAATTTAGGCAGGCAGTCCTCCTGCTTGCTGAACAGAGCTCACTCACCAGATCTCGCATCCCTGTCTGTCACATCAGCGCAGAAGACAAGCGGTGGCAGAAAGCTGAGTCAGCAAGAGGCTGTGCGCTGGCCACAGCAGTGTGACACGATCGCCACTGAGACAGCTGACTTCCTCCATCTTTCCAAAGGAGAAGGAATAAAGAGAGGGCTGTTTCTCGCTTTATTTGCATATGCTGGCGCTACTGTGCACACTGTCATCTGTAAGCGACAGAATCGATGCGGGGTCTTTCACACAGACTAACTGGCCATTTGAAATTTCAGCATGAGTGGTCAATTTGCCACGTGTACCTTCAAACCATGCAGAGAAGGTTGTGTTGCATGCATCCAGTGTGTGAACTGGATTAATTGGCTGCGTTCCTTGTGTTAAAAAAAGGATAACATTAATTACGTGTGAATCAGCTGGAGAGTGTAAAGGGCTTTCAAGAACTTCTGATGATCTCTTTGTTGTGTATTTGTGTAAATAGTAGCAGAGTTGGGGGCTTGGAGACCCATTCCAGCGCCTTGCCTTAGCGCTCCGATGCGAAGGACTGAAGCAATCGCCACATTTCCATAACAAAGTCTCTTTATTGTAGCGAAAGTAAGAAAGGTACAAAGGTTCAATCTGCCGGCTAGGAAGCCGGTGAAGTCTGGGCCGCTCGCAGGCGGCGTTTCAGTGTAGCTTTACATCTTAAGCACACACAGTGAAAAACTCCTTCTAACAACAGAACAAAGGGATGCAGCCAGAGTGTATCTGGTAGGTGGATACCTGAAGACCCCTTGTGCCCCATCTTACCCAATGGGGTGACTCTTAGAACACTATGAGCTCATGGGAATGTGCAGTGTTTCCAGCCAGGGCTTCCCGTGTGAAACTGCCTGCTTATTCTACACTATCTTAAAAGGGAGTACAACTACTATCCCTAACAAGCTGGGAAGCTGCCTGCTGAAGGACACACAGGTGTTCTATCTGATTCTCAGACGGAGAGACGGAATGCCAGTTTCAGCCAGTTCTGGACTGTGAGATGTGAAACTGCAACACCCCCCCATTTCGTCTCGGAAGTCTTCCTTTGGCGCCAGGTCCAGCATTTGAACTGCTTCTTTGAACTGTGGCGCAGGAAGAGCTTTGGTTAGAATGTCCGCGATGTTCTCCTGCGATGGGCAGTAAAGCACTTCAATGTCCCCATTTTGGACTGCCTCTCTGACATGTTTGTGCTTTATGTCCACATGCTTGGAGTGCATCCGGATTCGTTCTGACCCAGCAATCTGGATGGCAGACTGGTTGTCCATCCAGATTCGGATTGGATTTACCTGTGGAGCATCCAAATCCGACATCAATTGCCTGAGCGTGTGAAGATAGTTGGTCACAAGACTCAAGGCTGTGTATTCACTTTCCAGTGTCGAACACGCAACAGTCTTTTGTTTGTGTGAACCCCAATCTATCACGCAATCCCCAAGACGTATGGCATAGCCAGTTGTAGATCTCCTGGTGTCATCTCCCCCAAAGTCACTGTCTGCAAAAACCTCCAATTGCAGTGCTCCTTTTGGGGCGATGTGGTACCTGTGGGTGCTAGTCCCTTTCAAGTACCGGAGAATACGCTTTAAGGCTACCCAATCTGCCTGAGTTGGGTTTGCAGCTTTCCTGCTCAGGTGATTGACTGCAGCGCCAATGTCTGGACGTGTCCAGCACGCAAGGTGTGTGAGTGAACCCAATAGTGAGAGGTACATATTCTGGTTTGGAAATGGTGCAGACTCTTCTGCTTTCTCCCCCCTTCCAACCACCATTGGAGTTGCAACACTCTTGCTGTCCTGCATGCCCCATTCTTGAAGCAGGGCATGGATTTTACTCTCCTGGCTGAGGAGAAAACCAGTACTGTCAGCTGTGCGTTCAACCTCCACTCCCAGGTAACGATTGACAGGACCAAGACATTTAAGGGTGAATGCTTTTTTCAGCTGTTGTGTGACCTGATTGATCTGTTGTTCCGTTCGTGCAAGAACTAGCAGGTCATCAACAAAACACAGAAGAACACACAATTTTTCCCCTTTTCCCTTCTTGAAAAGGCATGGATCAGCTGTGGAGGGTGTGAACCCCAACTTTTGCAGCTGCTCCTTAAGGCATAAGTGCCAATTTCTTCCACTTTGCCGCAACCCATACACAGATTTCCTGAGGCGAAAATGTGAGTTGTCACATTGCACCCCTGGGGGTATTGTGATATACACTTCTTCCTGCAATTTTGCATGCAGGTACGCTGTTCCCACATCAAAATGATGCACTTGAAAACCTTTGCTGGCTGCTACAGCAAGCGCTGCTCGTAGCGTTGTGGCTGAGAGCGTGGGGGAGTAGATTTCCTCAAAATCTACACCTGGAATTTGCTTACAGCCACGAACCACCAAACGTGCCTTCTTTAAGGGCTCAGCACCTTCCTGATCTTTTAGAACAAACACCCATCTGGAATCAATTGCATGCTTTCCAGCTGGTAATTTTGCTGGTTCAAAAACCTCCAGGTTGTGCATTGCCCTCAATTCAGTTTGAATAGCCTGGAGCCATCCTTCCTTCTCGGGTTGCGGTAACTCTAAGACATCTTGGTATGTCTGGGGTACCTTTCCCACCTCCACCTGATAGGTTAATCTCTGAGGTGGCACTCCACGCAAAGCCCTAGGAGGAAGGATGCGTCTGGTCGGAACAGCCGGTTCTGGAGTGGTTCCCTCTGAGGAAGTGCTTGTGTCCAAGCCTGGACTGGCTTCCCCCGTTCCCCCCCCTTCCAGCAGCCTGTTAGAGCTTGCTGGTGTGGCAGGACTCTCTAGAGTTCTCTGAGGTGATGCTGCCGGCTGATCAGGACTGCTTTCTAATCTTGCCTCCCCCCCATTCTCTCCAGCCTCACTGGGGATGCTGACTGTTTGCTCAGCATGATCTGGCAGCATACTTTGCTCAGAGAAATCATAAGAGTTGGAAATGGTGACCGTTCTGTGGTCAGGATTGAGAAATTTGAGCGCTTTGCAATTTGGTTCTACTCCAATGAATTGCAGCCTCTTGGCTCGCGGTGCGCCCTTCCTGCGTGTCTCCCGATCTGCATGGACGAAAGCATGTGACCCAAACGTCTTTAGGAATGCGAGATCGGGTGGTTTACCGTATAGCTTGGTGTAGGGGACCCCTTCAATTGAACGGTGATACACACGATTAGAAATGAACACAGCATATCTCATCGCTTCTCCCCACAATCCTTTGGGCAGTTTTGATTGCTCCATCAGCGCTCTGACCATGCTCTGGAGCTCCCCATTTTTTCTCTCCGCCACCCCATTGTGCTCTGGGGTGCGAGGAGCGGTGAGTCTGTGAGTGATGCCCTGCCTTTCCAACCATTGAGACATCTCCCCACTGAGAAATTCACCTCCCCGGTCGGTTTGAATTGCCACTACGGGATGCTCAAACCGTCTCTCCACCCACCTGACCCAATTGCGAATTTTATTAAACGCCTCAGACTTTTGACGCATCAAATATGCAAAACTATACCTTGTAGCATCATCCACAACGGTAAGAACGTACTGCGCCCCCCCAGCTGTCTTTTTCAATGGCCCAATCAAGTCCATATGCACCAGCTGGAAGGGAGTCTGGGTCTGGCGGCTGCTGAACTTCGGGATGCTTGCGCGATGCGATTTAGTGATTTTGCACACCTCACAATCTACAAATGCGTCGCAATCTTTCAAGTCCATTCCGCGCACAAGTTCAGCTGTCTTCTTCACGTAGTCATGGTTCAAATGTGCTAATCGCAGATGCCACAGATGCGGGCAGAGTCCGTGCTTCGGTTGATTGAAGTACGCACTTGCCTGCTGCTGCTCCTTCGCCTGCGTTCCAAGCACAAACAGCCGGTACACTCGGGGTACAGTCACGCAGAGACTCCCCCTCTTCAGAGTGCAGGTGTTGTCTTGGAAAGTAATTGTAAATCCTTCTTCCTGGAGAGTGCCAAGGCTGAGCAGATTCCTGGACATCGTTGGCACGCACAGCACATTTTTCAAGGTGGTCTGCAGTTGAGGCAGAAACACATCTCCAGCGCAGCTCACAGGAGCTGCTTTCCCATTTGCGAGAGCAACAGTTTCACGGTCAGTCTCGCGTCTACTCGTGAGTAAGTCTGCAGAAGTCACAATGTGATGGCTTGCTCCCGAGTCGAGCAACCAGGATTCTCGCGTGCGCACCCCTTCCGCTGAACTCACAAACGCGATGCTCGCTTTGGGTTGCTGTGCATGGGGCTTTCCTTGCCCTGTGCTCTGCTCATCATGGGGCTTTTTCTTCTTCTTGGTTCCTCCTTTCTTCTTGGGACATTGGAGGGCAAGATGATGGATGGAACCACACACATAACACTGGCGCACACTGGAGCATACCTGTGCCTGGGACTCATTTCTGGGTTGCTGCTGCTGCTGCTTTTTCCCAGAATTGTTGTTTTTCCCTTTTCTGAATTCACGCTCTCTCTGATTGTCTTTCCTTTTGTCTGCTTCCTCGAGAAGCCGTGCGACCACAAAGGTGACAGTCAATTGCACTGCTGGGATGCTTTCCAAAGTTAGGGTAAACATGTCCCACGTTTCATCCAGGGAATTTAGGATCGCAAACACTTTGAGGCGCTCCTCCACATGTTCCCCGACTGCTTCTAGGTCTTTGAGGTTCTGCTGCATCGCTCTCAGGTGGACTCGTAAGTCGCCTCCCGGTTCTAGACGCGCCCTCCACAGTTTGCGTGTCAGAACCATGCTGGAGGTGAGGGATGCCCTGGCAAACAGCTCCTTCAAGGTGTCCCAATAGTGCTTAGCGTGTGCAAGGCCCCTCACGTAAACCAAAAGATCTTCAGAGATTGCAAGCCCGATAGTGGCTTTCGCCTTCCTGTCAGCTGCCACCTCTGCGGCATCTCCGGCTGCAGGAAGCGTTTGCGTGCGTTGCCACAAGTCCTCGCGTTCCAACAGCAATTGCATCTTATGGGCCCACTGCACATAATTGCTGTCGTTGAGGAGTGGAACTTGAACGCCAAAGGGCGCCGTCGCGGCGGCGGCGGCGGGGGGTTGCTGCGCCATCACAATCCCGGGCGCAGCGGGCTGCAACGGTGGTATTTGAGGCGGTGGCAGAGGATGGAAAGCGCCCTGCCCGGGAACGAGCGGCGGCGGCTGCGGGGCGGGCGCTTGGCCGTCGGGAGGCCCCGCTGGGGG
>JAJKFI010010451.1:0-16281 GCA_029204185.1 Lerista edwardsae
AACCAACCCCTGCCGGTCCAAGGGGGAGGTTAGGATGCAGCGGTGGCCTGCTCTCTCCTGAGTCTGAACATCCCCCTCCCTGCTTTTCCCCTGCCCCCAAACCCCCTCCCCCTTTGGAATGCCTTCCTGCCATCCTTCCCATACTCCTCGGCCACCCAGTGCAAACTTTACCTCCCCTGGTGGCTGTTGGGCAGGGTGCGGTGCTCGCAGGATGGTGCAGTCCTTCCCGCCAACACTACTTACTCACTGTGTGTTGGAAAGTGCTTTGCATTGTTTTTATGACGCCCAGTAATGGCGCTGTGGCCGTAGCACTGGCAGTGCCCAAGAAAAGGATCAGGTTCTGAGAGTGAAATCTTGCCAAGCCTGGGCAAATGGGGAGGAAACCGGGAGCAACCTGAGCCTCGTAGGTCAGTGCTGTATTTGCTCCAAATAAAGATCCTGGCTGATCCCTGTTTGAATTGTATTAAAAAGAGCAATGTTGAACAATGCATTAAGAGCATCAGGGGAGGCTCACTTTATTGCAGGAAGTTGGAATATTACTATTCAGAGGTCTGTTGATGCTGAACCAAATGCAAGAACTAAATAACTTTTTCTGAATAAATAATATCATAGAGTAGACAGTAAGCTTTTGAATTCTCCAGAGCTCTTGCTCAGGCTGGGTGTTAATCAGAACAAAAGTGTGGAGTGGTGCTAGTGCAGGAATCAAGTTGAGCATGACAGGAAAGCCCCAAGGTCTACTGTACAGCTTGTAGCAGACCTAACTGTGGGCGCAATCCTAAACTGAGTTAGGCCAGCATAAGCTAAGCTAGCGAAGTTTGGCTAGCACAAGGAACACCATAAGGTATGTTTGGACCACTCTTGGCATCGGAGAGGCCAGCACACAGATGTGAGCCATCCTCTCTGACTCCGAGAGTAGTCCAAACACACTTTATGGTGGCCCTTGTGCTGGCCAAACTTTGCTGGCTTAGTTTATGCCGGCCTAACTCCAGTTTAGGATTGCGCTCTGTGAAAAATTAGGGGCTTGTCTAATAGAGATTGCGTTACTGCACCACTAGGTGGTGGCATAATAGCGTGGGTGGAATTAGAACAGCCTTCTCTGTCCAAGAAAAAGTCATCCTTCAAAAAGCAAAC
This sequence comes from Lerista edwardsae, assembly GCA_029204185.1. Lineage (NCBI taxonomy): Eukaryota > Metazoa > Chordata > Lepidosauria > Squamata > Scincidae > Lerista > Lerista edwardsae. The sequence goes on from JAJKFI010010451.1 coordinate 1,132, forward strand.
ACAGAGGTAAATAGTACTGTAGGCTAAGATTCTATTCCAGTCCCTATGGGCTGGCTATAGCTCCGTGGAAATAATTTTTCCCCCTAAGGTTTGTGCTTGTTTTTTCCCTCCTTTTTCTCTCTCCAAGCATCAGTGTATTGTTTATCATTGGCTGTCGAATAGTAGCCTCTGCATTCTCTGAATCTGCCTAAACACAACTTGTTGGAATCCTGAACATGGAGATTTCCAATGGCTACATAGTTAGTGCACATTCTTTTCAGAGACCAGTCAATATTCTTCCTTCACCTTTAAATATGCTTAAGTACAGAACCATTGTGCAGGTAATTGGCAAACCCTTCCTGTTGTCAATGCCTGTTTTCCCTTTCACATTTACTTCAAGCTGAGAGCACTTGTGCCAAAATAACCTAGATGTTATTGTTTATTATGAATGGTTCTTTCAGAATCCACCTGTCAGAAATGCGACATACATTTGGATTATAGCGCAATCCTATGCATGTCTACTCCGAAGTGCCATTTATTTCAAGGGGTTTGACTCCCAGATAAGTGTGTACAGAATTGCAGCCTTAGCGACTAGAAAGTGATGGTGGCAGGCAGCAAGGTTTTCCTTTTGGTTTATTAATAGGGGTGCTCCAAATCAGACACAGGCTTATTTGGGGACAATGCCAGAATATGCGTGTATTGGAGTAGCGGCAGCAACCATGAAAATGCAATGCTGCAATTTTTCTCTTCGTGGGACAAACCACTGTACTATTTGTGAGGTTACTTATTGAATGATTCTGAAGTACAAATCAAAAGAGGGCAATTTCACTGATCACAAAGGTAATTTAATGGGGCTGCTAAGCTCTCTCACATGTATGCCAGTTCACTGGAGATCTGCGTTAGTCTTTATTTGTCAACAGTCCATGTAAGTAAGAGGAGTGATGGAGCTTTCTAACAGCCCAATCCTATTTTCCACACACACACACCCCACCGCAGATGCAGCTATACAGAAATGGTTACAGCTGCACCCGGGGGGGGGGCAGCTGCAGATACTGCATTTCCTCTGCATAAGGGAACAATTGTTCCCTTACCTGGGGGTAAGCTTTTGCAGCACAGGGACCTGACACAGGTCTGCATGGCCACATGCCATGGGATCAGGTCTGAGAAGGGGATTTGGTTTAGGCTGCCACCAAACCCTGAACCGATTGGCCCATCCCCAGCCCCTCATCTCTGCCCTGTTCCACCCTTCTCCCCCATTGCAACCTCATTGTGCCCATGCTGCCCTTCACATGCCCCATCCCTCCTTCCCTGCCACTGTACCTTCTTCAGCAGGTGGCTGAATATCTGCTGGCACAGGCAGGAAGGCTCTGGCCTTCCTCCCAGTGTCATTTCCTGCCAGCTTCCCAGCAGTGCGCTACACAGAGTGCAATCCTAACCTGGAAGTAGGCCAGCAAAGTTTGGCCGTCGCAAGGGTCACCGTAAAGCGCTTTTGGACCACTCTTGGAGTCAGGGAGGATGGTGCATATCTGTGTGCTGGCCTCTCTGACTCCAAGAGTGGTCCAAACATACTTTATGGTGTCCCTTGTGCCAGCCAAACTTTGCTGGCCTAACTGTGCCGGCCTAACTCAGGTTAGGATTGTGCCCCCTAGTGTGCTCCCTTTTACAACGGGCACTGACCGCTTTATGACAGTCGGTGCCCATGCAAAAGGCATTCCAATGATGCCCAGCCCCTTTAGGATAGGTTGTTACACAGCCCAGTGGACCCCTCCTGCTTGGATCCTGAAGCAGCTGCCAGATCTGCCAGGGTGCAGCACAGCAGTCTAGCATGTGCAGTCACACAGCCAGCAGAGCATGTGGCTGTCTGGGGTTTCCAAGGTTCAGCAACTAACCTGGCCTGGGTTCCACGAGGCTTCTCCCTTCGGCCAGCAAGGATAAGACAGGGCAGGTGCTGTGGACCCCAGGGCCCTCTGGGGCTCTGCCCTCCTCCTTTCTTCCCCCACCAACAGAAACAGCTGAGGACTGCAGTCAGTCAGTACATTCTCGCTTTTATTAGGAGATTCTATTTATACAGCTTGGCGCAGGGGCATGGCCTGTGTCTTCCCCCATGCCACCCTACAGGGTGACACCCTACAGGACTGACTAGCCCTGGCCCTGGCGACGGAGGAGCCCCCCCCCATAATGTTCTGGACAGTATTTGTTCAATGGCGGAAGGGTGTCCACACAGTAAGCCCTCAAAATAGCTGGAGCACACAAGAACATGGAAAGTGGTGTCGGGGGGGCGGGGAGAGGAATGCCTGGAGAGCTCACTCCCAGCCCAGTAAGGTGGGGGAGGAAGCATCTGGATGGCATGACCTGGGGCAAAATTAACATTTCCTGACCTTTCAAAACATTCATTTTGAGACCAAAATACAAGAGAGAGTAAGAGAGACACGAGAGCTGTCCATTTACATCCCCTCTACACAGGCAGACCCCCTCCCCCTACACTGCAGGTGCAGGCCAGAGATTTGTGCTCAAGGGATTTGCAGCCCCCCCCCATTCTGGTAGCAAGCAGGAAAAGGGTACTGCACCCGTTCCAAGAAGTGGGCCTATTTGCTCCGCTGATCCCCCAGAAAAGCACAGGAGAGGTGGGAGGGGATCCTGGGTCCTAGGAATGGCCAAGAAGGCAAACAGAAGGAAGAAGCAGGAGCTCTGGGTGCTGGGACCAAAAGAACTGGACGAGGAGGAAGGTCAAACAGTGGGGCTTATAAGGAGGGATCTCTGTGCTGGGCGTCCAGGGATGGGCCAGGGCCAGGCTGTCTACTCCTTTGAATTCCTACTCATGATGGCCAAGATGAACACAAAGATGAAGACCATGTCCGTGTACAGGTTGAGCGCTGCAAAGACGTAGTCCTCCGGGCTGATGGCCAGCAGCTTGTTCCCCAGGATCATCTGGGTGTCCACGGCCAGGAACTGAAGAGGAAAAGCAGCACACTGAGCCCCTGTTGGCTCAAGACAGAAGGAAAGAGGCCAGCAAGCCTACCGTGTCCATCAACCACCATACATGGGCATGGTTGGAGGAGCTCGGAGGGCCGGCCTGGAGCCACTCCAGGATTTCTGCCCATCACCCCCAAGGGTGACCAGCACCCTCCTAGGGGTCTGGCCCTTTGGAATGCTGGACGTTCCCCAGAAAGAGCTCAGGCAAGGCAGGCAGGGCCACACTAAAGGACTGGGACAGCAGCTCCTACGTCCACCACAGCCTGGGGAGGGGGTGCTAGGGGCTGGTTGGAGAGGCTTAGAGAGCTGCCCCCCATTTACTCCCTGGACAGGGCATAGCAGCAGCCTCTGCCCTCCTATGGCCCATGGGAGGCTCACACAGGAGAAGAGGAGGGCTCCGAGGGAGGCATAGAGAATATCCAAGGCGTGACTCCGGAAGAAGATGCAAAGGGTGCCGAAGATGAACAGGACCACCAGGCAGACGAGCAGAAACCCACGGCTGCAGGTGAAGTCATACTTGGTCTGCAGGAAGGAGCACCAAAGCAGTGATCAGCGAGCACCCCAGAAGTGCTCTGGCCCCACCTCGTTCTGACACTGTCCCACAGCCACCCGCCCAACCCTCTATCGTGTTGTCTCCTGCTGCATAGAAGGAGTGGGAAGCCGGGTGTGTGTGTGTTCCAGAGTGTAAACCAGACTGTAAGGGCCTGGGTGCCACCCTTCCCGCAACGGAGTCAAAAGGAGCAGACCAGCCAGAGCATCCATGCAAGGCCTTGGTCCGTCCCGGAGATGCTCTTCCTTTCCAGGGTCTGGAGCAGGACCCCATGGAGCAGAGTTGTCTTGATTTGCAAGTGGGAAAAACTGCCACTTGTCTTGTAAACATTGCTTCTGATCTTGAGCAGAGGACTTGGCTGTTTGCTTCCTGTCCTCTCCTTTCCCTCTCCATCTTTCATCTAGAGAGCAATTTCCTCCCACCTTCATCTGGCTTCTCAAGCCCTTGGTTGACAGAGAGGAGCTGAGACCAGAGACTGTCTCCAAGGATTCCCCCCTCTCCAAAGGAACCAGGCAAGGGGCTTACTGACAGACACCCCCATTCACAGCCGGAAGGATCCACGCCCCCCCCCACTTTAAGCCAAGCTTCTGGTGACCACAACTGTGTCATTGGCAGTTCCTACCACTTACTACCACTCCAGATTGCAGGGAACAAGTAGAGGGAACCCCACCCCCTCCTCACAGAGCACTGAGAGAACCCAAAGCACAAAACCCACAGTACTTTAGGAGTACTAAGCAGGAGAACTAGGAGTATCACCACACAGGAGTACTAGGCAGGAGGTTTAGTCAAGAGGGTTAAAGCCTCCATTTGCCTGAAGATAAGATCTGAAGGTCGCCAGTTCGAGAACACCGGAAGCTTCTGTGAGCAGCAGACCTTGAGAATTGTGACTGATAAGAGCTGAGCTGTCTCCAGCTGCCTATGAGAGAGGAGTTGTGCTGGGCCAGTTGTTTCTTTGGTGAGAGCAGATAAGCCGTCTATCAGCCAGCAGGAAGGCAATCGTGCAGCCAGAAAGAAGGACTAGGCCATGAAAGTTCCATCTGTATGTCGTTGTAGTTCTTGAAAGACATAACTTCTTTGTAATTTGTAAAAACCCCTTGGGGGTTTAGAGAAATAAAGCCTGCCTATGTAAACTGTCTTGAATTAAAGTCAGAGGAGCAATCTAATGACCAAAGAAAGGCAGTATATAAATATTACTACTACTACTACTACTACTACTTCTGCAAGAGTCATCAGAAGTGACAGCTTTCTGGAAGTGGACTACAGGCATGCCCCAGGATCCACTGAGGTTCCATTCGGGAACCCACCATGGATACCTGAAACCACGAATACTGGATACAACTTTTTAGGGTGCAATTCTCACAGGAGTTAGGCCGGCACAGTTAGGCCAGCAAAATTTGGCTGGCACAAGGGCCACCATAAAGCACGTTTGGACCACTCTCGGAGTCAGGAAGGATGGTGCACGTCTGTGTGCCTCTCTGATTCTGAGAGTGGTCCAAATATACTTTACAGTGGCCCTTGTGCCAGCCAAACTTTGCTGGCCTAACTGCACCGGCCAAACTCCAGATTAGGATTGCACTCTTAAAGATAGGGGAACATCAGTGGTTTTGCTGCAACAAGGTAAAAAAAAAAAAGGTTTCTTTAATGTCCCCCTATCTTTTTAATAGTATCCACGGTATCCATAATGGGACATGGTGGCACTGCAGGTTAAACCGCTGAACTGTTGAGCTTGCTGACCGGAAGGTTGGCAGTTCGAGACCATGCAACGGAGTGAGCTCCCATCACTTGTCCCAGCTCCTGCCAATCTATCAGGTTGAAAGCACCTAAAAATGTGAGAAGATAAATAGGTACCACTTTGTTGGGAAGGTAACAGTGTTCCGTGTGCCTTGGCATATAGTCATACTGGCCACATGACCACGGAAATTGTCTTCGAACAAATGCTGACTCTTTGGCTTAGAAATGGAAATGAGCACCGCCCCCGTCACGACTAGACCATTTGGTTGTGGGGAAACCTTTACCTTTTACCTTTATGATATCTATAAAATAACTGAGACAGTGATGTCTTGGATGTGCTGATTGCTTTGCTTTTGAAATGTGGGAAGTGGAGTAAGTGGTGGTGACCTACAAGGACCTCTTGATTGGCAGTCCTTGGCACATCCATAGTATCAACTTGCCTGGAGTCTGGTGAACTCCTAAGTTGTAAACCCTGCCCTGTTAAGCTGTTTCTGGTCAAAGATCCTGTTTCTGGTTAAAGGAAGTTTAAGTGGACTGAATGAATAATAATGGAGGGTTACACTAACCCTAGTGATGCCACTGCATTTAGGCTGTGCGTATGACATCACAATTTATTCTCAATGAGGTCTTGCGCTGACCCTAGTAACACCTCTGCTGATGCCCCTTCCTTCCTAACCTGTGAATCTTATTCTTACAAGGAAATTCTTTGGAGGCTTTAGCCATGCAGCTATTTGAAGAGGGGAAATGCTGCTCAATTCAGGCAGTCCTGAGCCAGATTTATCATTCTACTGGACTGGTCCTGTGCTCAGGAAGGGTGGGTGGGTGGAACGTGGGTGCATCTTGAGCCAGAACCATCTTTGTTTTTTCCAGGGAGCTGGAAAAAATCCTTCTGACATCCTTTGGAAGACATTCTTGGCTGCCTTGTTTAAGGACTAGAGGCAAGTTCACAGTTGTGGAGTGAAGCGGAGGCAGGTTCACCAACCAGTCCAGCTCCTTGTATCTCACAGTGGCCCACCAGGTGCCTCTGGGAATACTCAAGACAACAAGATATCAAGATACCTGTGTAGTGTCTGTTGCCGCTCCCTTGCACCTGGCATTCAGATATAGGCTGCCTCTAAGAACTGGAGGTTGCATTTACCTGTCATGGCTTGCACCCTGTGATGGACTTTTCCTCCATAAATCTGTCTAACTCCCTTTTAGAGGCCTCTACACCAGATGCTTTCATCATGTCCTGTGCCAAGGAGTTCCACAAATTAAGTGCATGCTTGGAAAAGACTAGGTATGTAGAACATGGACTAGGCAGTAAAGGTCAAGAGATAACTAGTTTAGTAGGGATCGAGAAGGAACTAAACCAAATGGGGAAGGGGAGAAGGAATCAGCAGACTGATGGAAAATGCCTGAATTCTGCTGGATGGACACCAAGCTTGACCAAGTCAGGCACAGTAGCCAGTAACACCCAGTTGATGGCGCTGGGATGCCCTGATGGCAGAGGGGTTATCTTTCTCTCTTGCCTGTGAGTTGGCTTCCCAGAGCCAGCTGGGAATCCGCTTTGGGAATCAGGGTTCAGGGCTCATCTTGTGCTCTAACATCTCCTGAAAAATGCTAGAAGCCACCACTTGCCCATCCTCACATGCAGTCTTCTTCCCTCCCGATTCCTCTGCCTTCTCAAAAAGCTGGAAAGTGAGCAGGCAGCAGAGGTTCCAAGGAGGGGCTGTTCAAATGCAGGGCTGGGCCAGGTCATCTGGGCATGAGGGGAGGCTGCAAAGGTGGCCAGTGGACTAATGAGTAGGGAAGAGGCAGGCCTGGGGCAACAACAGGTGTGTGTGGAGTGAGCCAGGGAGCCTCGTCACCTCACCTCCTTAGCAAACTGGTCCTGCAGTGAGTGGCCACTCTATGATCTGTAGCACATCTCCTTGCTGCACATGGATTTCATGCTGCTGCAAGAACCAATATGTCAAAGAGCATGGAGCAGGTGAATGCTGGAGACATTGGCAACCTCAGCTCCGGATTCCATCGCAATGTGAACATGGACTGGCTTCCGTCAAGGGAAGGAGCCCCAGGCTTCAGGCTGTGACCCAAAGGCCCGACATGTTCCATTTGTGGCTGGGCCAGTCTAGTCTCCTGCCTGGGAGCAAGATTTCGCTATGGCTACTTACTTTGGTGCAGAACTAGTGGCTTGCCAGCCATGCCCTGTAGGGCACATGACGCGAACGGGCCGGATGCTGCTGCCCTAGGCAAGTCAAAGCAGCCAGGCACTCACAATGACACAGCCTGCAACCAGCAACACCCTTTCTGCTGCCACTACCAAAAAGGCTCCAGCTTTGAATCCCTCCCTCAACAAGTGGGCGCAGGAGGAGGTAGCAGAGCACAGACCCACCTGCATGGAGAAGAGGACAACTGTGAAGCAGACGGCAGCGCTGATGCCCACGGCTATGATGACAGCATATGTGTCGTAGAAGCTGGCGATTGTCCCCGTCATGTAGGACAGGTTCAGTGTCAGGATGCACTGTGGAGCAGAGGCAGCTGCAATGAGCACCACGAACTCTTTGTCCAAGGATCGGCTCTTCTACACCTGCAAATCCACCTCCCAGGTCTGCCCCTCTTGTTTCCCTACTGCCACCTTCCCAATGCAACACCACAAGGCAGTTGTTGTCCGTCCCGATCCCCCTTCCCCAGGACAGGACCCGGCCCCTACCAGGGCAATGAGGTTCCAGGGGTACACGCGCGTGAACTCCCCGCAGGCGCCGACAACTATGAGCGAGATGAAGTAGACAGCAAACGAGACGTGGTACAGCCACACATTGCTCTGTACAAACACAGTCACATCGTCCTCATAGGTGAAGACTGCCACAATGGCGAGAATCACAGACAGCTGGAGAGTCAGCAGCAGGAACACCTGCAGGCACAAGAACAGCAGCACGGCCTGGGTTGCCAAGGGCAAGAGACGCTCACCGCTACAGGCACAACTGCAGTCCGAGAAGGGACCTGCCAAGAATCTTCTGTGCCCTCTGGATACAATGTGCAGGAACAGAAGAAGAGCTCTGAAGGATCAGGACACGCAGAGGTGATCCTGGGGTGAGTTGGCGCCAGCAGGTGCCGCAGCAGGTGCTGCCCCCATCAGATGCTGCCCCCATGCCCTGTGGCCTTGCGTGGCTCCAAAGTGCTGCCCACCCCTCCGAGAAGAAGTGGCAGCAGAAGCTGCTTCTTGGAGCAACCAGGCCGCTCTGAAGGGCTGCCCGCCCATTCCCAGAGGGGTGGGGCGGCCCTTCAGAGCTGTGCCAGGTCACTCCAGGAAGCTGCTTCTGTGGCAGAAGCAGCTTCTCGGAGCAATGAGGCTATGAAGCGCCACACGTCCCTTCTTGGAGGGATGGGCAGCCCTTCGGAGCCGTACTAGGTTGCTCCAGACAGCGGCTTCCATGGCTAGAAGTAGCTGCAAAGGCTGCTTCCCAGAGTGGCTTTGCACTCCTACTTGGGGTTGGGGGTTGGCTGGGGATGGCCAGCATTGCTACCTCCCCCAGGACAGTGCCCTGGGAATTTCCCCCCTTGCCCCCCTCTCAGGTCTGCCACTGAGGCCAAGGGCTCATCTAGTTCAGCAACCTGTATCTCAGGGCACAAGAGCAGTTCTGGGCGGGGGAAGGGCAGGTGGGGAGTAGGCATGCTGGGAGACGTGCCGGCCCAGGGAGGGAGGCAGGGTTGAGATGCGGCCGTTAGGTCACATCCAAGTCTCTGGCCCCAGGCTGAGTGGCCCCAATTCGGGCCACGCGGCTGGGTCGGTACCATGCCTGCTCAACAGCAAGCACAGATCCAAGCGAGACCATCAGGGTGGCTGGTGCCTATTCTGGAGCAAGGGCACAAACATGCCCTTGCTCCAGGGAGGCTCCAGCAGTCTCCTAACTTGTGCTGGATACGGTGCAGGCCTGCTGGCCTTGCTGTTCTGGTGCAAGTTAGGATTGCGCCCTCATAGTAACCCACCCGATGCTGCCCCCATAGGCCCCACAGGCATGCTGCTCAAGGTCATGTGGGCCCCCAGGCTCCATTGCTCATGGAAGCCCACTAGATGCCTCAAGGAACACACAATATACCCTCTGCAATACCTGCATCCTGTCGCCACTCCCGTGCACCTGGACATTCAGATATAGGCTACAGGCTTGCATAAAGTCGTCGTGGCTTGGAACCTGTGCTGGACGTTTCCTCCATTTATCTGTCCAACCCCTTTTGAAGAGGTTGGATTCCTCTCTCCTCAGCCCCTGCCTGTTGGGGGTGTTCGTGATTCCACTTGCAGGGGAGGGGAATGTTTTTATCTTTTTCCTTCTATCCTTTTAGAAGCTTTCTGGAGCAGCAGCTGGTGTGGCAAGCAGCAGGCTGCTGGACTAGATGTGCCCCCCCTTGGGCCTGGCTCAGTAACTGGGCCCTTTGGGGGAAGGTGCTGCATTGTCAAGTGTCAAACTGGGCCTGAAGCTAATTGGAGGCTGGTACTCTGCATTTTCAGCCACTTTGCATTCCCTGCTGGGTTCTCCAGTGACGGTCCAGTCGCAGACCGACTGTGAGGCAGCAGCTAAACTGGCCATGAGCACGCACTGCCACGCCACATGTCAAGATGGCCAGAAGTCAGTGGTGCGATTCAAATAAATTAACAACCGGTTCTATGACGTCGTAGCTGGAGCCAAAAAAAACCCGAAGCCAGCCGAGGTAAGCGAGTGGGCGGGGCCCGGCCATTTAACAACCGGTTCTATAGAACCTGGGCGAACCCCCTGAATCCCATCACTGCCAGAAGTGCTTTGCTCACGGTGGCGACAAAGCACTTCTGGGCAATGCTTCTGTAAAGCAGTGGTCAAGAGAGCAAATACAAGAGAGCCACTGGGACATGGAGGCGCATGTGCCTCACAGGCCCGGGGGTCATCACTGAGAAGCGGTGTCCAGAAGCAAACGCATCAGTCTGTCTCAACTTACTTTCTTGCCACCAAGAAAAGCAGGAGCAGCTCTCTCCCCTGGCCTTGCTGTCTGGAATCTCTTCTTGAGCTGTGGGGGCTTGCAGGGATTGTACCTGGGGGCTGCTGTAAGCTGAGGAGGGGCTCTGCCCCAGGGTAGGTGGCACTGCCTCAGTCTAGCACTGGGGATGCGGGAATCTGAGCTCATTCCCCTTCCCTCACAGTCAGTGCTACTCAATTACGGCAACACCCCAGGACCAACCTTCCCACAGCACAACTCTCCACACGCCAATTGCTTCTCTCAGCAGATGCACTGGCTTCCCTCCACCAGTCCCCCTACCTTGCGAATGAAGGCCAGGCGGATGTCCCTGTCATTCCAGGTGAAGATGGGGAACTCTTGGCTGTCGCAGTAGGAGGGGGACTTTTCTTCATGGTAACTGATCAGGAGTGTAGTCCTTACTAGTTTGGATAAAGAAGCGTCTGTTAAATGAAGACTCTCCTCAGTTTAGCAGCGAGAGAGCAACTGTCCCTGTGAGGACATAAGAAGAGCCCTGCTGGATCAGGCCAAGGGTCCATCAGGTCCAGCTTCCTGTTTCTCACAGGCAGTCGCGATCCTGGCCCATGTGCTGCCCAGGGCCAGAATGACAGAGTGCTGCACCCCCCCCCCCACAGAGACTGGTGCCCCCAACTCACCGTGAACATCCGGAGCCACACATTACATCCTCCAGCCCTCCAAAAACTTTCTGAAGCCTTCGAAGGACTTTTAAGGATTACTTCCACTTTTGTCTGAAAACCAGAAGTTATGTTTAACAACCCTCTGGAGGTTTCAGAATGTTTTTAGAAGGCTGGAAGTGTGCGGCTCGCCTTGCCCTTGAGAGGGCTCTGGAGGGCAGGTGGCACCTTCCCCCCCCCACAGGACCCACAGGGTTATGTAGTTCCCGGAACTCTCCGCCAGGGACACCACAGCCCACTGTAGCCCACCAGATACCTCAGGGAGCATACAAGAGAACAAAATACCTGCATCCTGTTGCCACTCCCTTGCAGAAACGTTACACCTGGCATTCTGAGGTAGCTTACTTCTAAACTCAAGGGGTTGAACTTCCATCATGGCTTATAATAACCTGTGAGGAAGTTTTCTCCATAAATTTGTCCAATCCTTTTAAAAACATGTCTAGGCCAGACACCATCACCATATTCTGTGGCAAAGAGTTCCACAGACATGTTGGATAAAGAAATATTTTCTTTTGTCTGTTTAAACACTCCCAAAACTCTGATGTAACCTGTGATGGACATTCTTGTTCTGGTGTTGTGTGAGAGAGAAAAGAACATACCTCTATCCGTCTCCTGTATAATTTTGTATGTCTCAATCATGCCCCATCTCAGGTACCTCTTTTCTAGACTGAAGAACCCCAAACACTGTAGCCTTTCCTCATAAGGGAAGTGCCCCAGCCCACTAATCGCACTCCACTAATTTTGGTCGCACTCCTCTGCACCTTTTCCAGTTCCACTATGTTGTGGCAACCATAACTATACGCAACACTCCAGATATGGCCTTACCATTGATTTGTACAATGTCATTATTGGCTATTTTATTCGCAATTCCTTTTTTAAAGACCCTGTGCATGGAATTTACCTTCTTCACTGCCAACGCACACTGGATCAACACTTTCATTGAGCTATACACCAGCATCCTAAGATCTCTCTCCTGATCTATCAAAGACAACTCAGAACCCTTTAGCCTAAAGCGTTTAGATTTTTTGCCCCAATATGCATCATTATTCTACTTATATTGAAATGCACCTGACATATTGCAGTCCATTCTTCCAGAGACCCTTCTGGAGCCAGGAAATAGGTCTGTTCCAGTGACCATCGGCTACTGTCTCCCTTAGGTCTTGACCGAATAATTGTGAAAACCGTTTGGGACAGTGTTCCAGTGGTGGTCCTCACCTAAGGGCTGCCCCTTGGGCAAATCTTTTGAGGCCTCCCTTGACGTCACTACAATTAATTCTGAGCTGCCCTCTGCTTTTTAAAAAAACTGGAGGAATCAGGTGGACCGCATGTGGCTCTTAGAGCAGCGGATAAGCTCCAAGGATGGCAATGATTCACAGCCATTCAATGTCTATTTTTGATTCTCTCCATCATAGAGCTATTTTTCCCTTACTAGAAGCCCTTTCTCTCCATCTCTTCCTTGAGGGAAGGGGAATCTCTGCATGAGGATGCTGATCTGTTATCCAGTCTAAGATCCCTCCACCAAACAGAGCACTACAGTAAAGGGCTCCCTTCCACACACCATAAGGAGAGCGCCCTGTCAAGTAAGACTCTTCCTTTGTCCACTTTTGTCTTGTAGTTGAGCTGAAAGTGGTACAAGCCCAAGGAACACCATAAAGTATGTTTGGACCACTCTCGGAGTCACACAGATGTGCACTATCCTCCCTGACTCTGAGAGTGGTAGAGACATGCTTTATGGTGGCCCTGGTGCCAGCCAAACTTTGCTGGCCTAACTGTGCTGGCCTAACTCCAGATTAGGATTGTGCTCTTAATCATATTCATTGCTGGGCAGTGGCACTGGGTCACACAGCAAGGCTGAGGCTCCTTCTAGCAGGCTGTCCCTGTGAACTCCCCAAGGAGCAGTGAGGGCCTCCTGCTTCAGATGGGGGGGGGGCTCACCAATCCTGGGGACCATGGGGCTTGCTCTCCATATCACATGGGTAGTGTCCCTTGCTCTAGCTTGGGGGCATAATGCAGCCTGAGAATGGGGGAGGCTACATGGGGCCTGAACCCAGGCTACAAGGGGCCTGATGACTAACAATCCGGTCAATTTAGGGGGAAAAAACCCATAACCCGGGACTAAGTCTAATAAAAGGTCTGTCTTCTTGTCAGTACTAGGTGTACTGATTGACAGAAAAAAAGTTCTCCAAAGTAACCAGAAGTGGGTTATTTTCAAGATGGCAGCCGCAAACCATGAAAATCAGCCAAAATCATGCAACCGTGTTATTTTTAAGCTCAGAAAAAGTCTAACCAAAGGTCTGTCAACTGTTCTTGTCAGTACTAGGTGTACTGATTGACAGGAAAAAAGTTTTTCAAAATTCGACCACCGGAAGTGGGTTATTTTCAGGATGGCAGCCATGAAAACCATAGTATACTTTTTTCCTGTCAATCAGTACACCTAGTACTGACAAGAACAGTTGACAGACGTTTTATTAGACTTAGTCCCGGGTCTAATGACATATTGACTGGACTATAAAGACAGGGCTTTCAGTCTCCCAGTGTCTCCAGCAACCCAAAGGAAGTGTTGGGCAGCTGTGAGAAAAACCCCTGGAAACCCCCAGGAGCAACCCTACAACTCTGACACAGAGAACAAAGGACCCAGCCCCCAAGCCCACCCCCTCCAGGCCTCCCCTCCACAGTGGGCTGCCTACTCACAGTCTTGGTCCAAGGGGCCTTCAGGGTGTGGCTGAGAGAAGGGGCTCTGCGGATAGGGCCCTTGCAGGTACAGTGCAGGAGGGCAGTGTCCCTTTGGACAGGGGTCCTGCGCATAAGGCGCTGAAGTGATGTATGGGTCTTTGGGGTAGGGCCCCTGAGGTACGCCAAGCTGGCCAAAGGCACTGGGGTGGAACTGTGGCTCTGGATGGGGGGCCGTTGGATACAGAGGCTGGGAGTAGTCAGGAGAGGCGAGAGGCTGCTGGCCCGGGAACAGATCGTGAGCCAATAGGAAGCTCTTCTGGGGCGACATGGCTGCTCTGGGGTTCACACTGCTGGCACTGCCTCAGAACTGTGGAGAGGAAAAGACTGTGAGAGAGCAGCCACTTCCAGTAAAGGACCCACCAGAAAAGGGGCCCCCAACAGAAGCCCCCCATGCACCTTCTAAATGGAGCTTGTTTAGGATCAGCCAGCAGGCTGCGGTAAGCCTTTGTGTCTAGCCAGGCAGTCATGTCTTTGTAGAACACGGGGCCCCTTCTTAGGAGGTGCAAAAGGTGAATGTTTGGAAACTCTAAGCTGGTAATAGTTGGAGGTGTCTGAATTTTTTTTTTTTTTACAAATTCGGTGAATTTGATAAATTGAAAAAGGCAAAAAGTGGAATTATATGCTTTTATTCAAATTTATCATTTTTATTCATTTTATTTGCTTTTAAAGTGTTCAGATAGAGTGTACATGCACTAGATCGATGATATAGCTATAGACTATAATAGCATTTCTCAAACTGTGGGTCAGGACCCACTTGTTGGGTCATGACCTGATTTCTGGTGGGTCCCAATGAAAACATTGGTGATGGAAAGATCAGGTAACTAATTGCCTCAAGCCCTGAAGCTATTCAAAAATAAGATAGCTACTAGCTGTCCTGCAAAGAGCTGAGCTCCTGCAGATTGCAGGCTTGTGTAAATATAGCAGGACCCTTTGCGCACAGAAGGTCTGACCCAGGAGTGTCACAAACGCATTGTAAACGGAGTTTGAGAGTGGTCCAGACATGCTTTATGGTGCATTTGCAAACCTCTTGCTAGTAGTACAAGGGACTTGTGCTGGCCTAACTCCAGGTTAGGCCTGAGCCCTGTGTCTTCTTCCCAGTGAGGCAGTGTGTCCTAGGAGCCATACTCATTGCTTTAAAAATGCAAATAAACAAGACAGAGCAATGAACATGGTGCTTTGATCAGTGCCACCAGAGAAGGAGGCCCTGAGGGCACCATCTGGCTAGTCAGTCACTCTGCAGGGACACCTGACCTTATGGCTCTTCCAGGGATGTCACTGTTCCCAGACCATCCACTGTCCCGTGTTGGCCCTCAGTTCCCAACACAGCAGGCCAGGGGGAGGCAAGCGTTTTGCTACTAGCACCTCAGCAACTCAGTACTCCGTTTGGAAGGACACTCTCTTGGCTGGAGTATCGAGGGGGAGATGATTCTCAGTGCAAAGAATACTGTACCTTCCTTCATATAAACCCACCCAGATCCATTCTCTCTCTCTCTCTCTCTCTCTCTCTCTCTCTCTCTCTCTCTC